>CAEGAF010136049.1:0-11584 GCA_903067075.1 Micropoecilia bifurca | reverse complement strand
TTTTTTTTTGTTTGTTCTTTTTTCTGTTGTTTTATTGTGGTTTTTGTTTTTTTATACTTTTTTTTTTTTGTTTTTTTTTAATTTTGCTGCCCCCCCCCCCCCCCCCCCCCCCCGCCCTCCTGTGCATTTTACCCTTTTAATTTCCTTGGTTACCAAAAGCTCCTGGTACACAGGTGTTATACATCAGTGTAAATGAACTCACCTGGTCCTTGTCTCAGCAATCAGTGCCCCTTGTGTTTATACTCATTGTTTGCTTCTAGTCATCACCAGATTCACAATTTACCTCTTCCAATGGCTCAGTGGTTTGAGCCTTGTTTGAACCTTCCTCTGGAGAATAATGTTTCTGTCGCACATAAACCCATTTGGTCACAAGATGCAACTCCATCATCACTCTGTTTACCACCTGTGTGTGTTTGAGTCCTCTACAACAACAGAAACCTTTCACAAACCACTAAAATAATAAAATTATTTTGGTTTTTAGGTGTAATAGTTCACTGCCCCTGCTACAGAGTTAATGAAGGTTTAGCTTAAAGGTTTCACCCAGGAGCTGATGTTGAAACTGCAGCAGGAAACTTTTATTAAAAATATGGTTTTTGTATTAATTTTTTTAAAATGTAATGTGCCCTGACATTATAAGATAGATAATCTTCTAAGATAGATAATCTGCTTCCTCTTTGTGGTCCAACTGCTTGGTCAGAAACATCCAGTCAGATCTAGGAGGAGGGTTTTAGCACTGTCAATCAAGCTCGTGTATATGCTGCTCTCTCACTCTCCCTTGGATTCTGCTACACTACGGCTTTTTCTACACAACGGATTTTGCACAGTCTAGTAAGCAGGGCCACTGGTGAATGTGGAGAAACAATTTTCAGTAAGTAAGGTTAATTTATTATACCACTATCACACCATTATCACACATAGAGCACATTTTTTAATTATTTTAGCAGAAAATAATTTAAAAATCTCTTAGTTGTGGGTTGGTTATGATTTTCTTCCATTGTAAAAAAAATAAGAATTGGTCATACTGATGGGAGGCGAGGTCAGGGATGGATTAGGTGTATTTTTGAAAGCCTGTTAAAGACTGACTAACTGTGGGTCAGCTGAGTTCACATCCTGCCTATTAAGTTATGATAATGTTCAGCAGTGTTCAAAGACATAATCCCTTACCTCAGTGATACAGCACATTGAATTCTGAAAACATTTGAAATTTCTCATCACCCAAACCAATAATGTGAGTCGTAGAACAGGACAATGCAGGAGGTGAATTAATTCAGCCATGGATAAAATCTATTCAGATCTTTGCACACATTTTTATTTCTTAGATAAAATCCTCCCACCCTGTGGAACAGATTATTAATAGAAGGCAGAATTCAGCCTGATATGCCTGTCTGGTAAAAAGCTTATTTTAACCCAAAAAAACAGACAATAATACAATACAAATACAAACAATATCAGTTCCTTTTATTCGAAGAATGTTTTTTATACTAATTTTGTAGAATAGAAAATGTAGAATAGAAAGTACACATATTCATGCTGCCGAGACATCTCCTTAAAACTTTAGTTACTTACTAAAGTAACTAGAGCCTTTGTGAACTCTGCCTTCGCAGTGTTTCAGGTTCTCTAGAGTATCACAGTCACCACTCTTGTGTGGGTGACAAAGACATCAATAGTGGCAGCAGGTGGTATCTCGGTGATAAATTTACGAACAATGTGGGAGGTGAATCATAAATTGAGGCATCACCTTTCTACCCCTGCAGGCTGTTGCCTGAAGTTCTCTATCTGACACATTCCCATTACATTCTCCCACAGTGTTTCTCCTCCGGTGAATCAAAGAAAAGTGGTAAATAAGAGAACCAATGAAAGGAAAAATAAATAAAATAAAAAAATACGGAGGGAGAGAACCTGAAATGCGGCTCTGTATCTGTAGTCCTCCTTTCATAAACGCTGTTGTCAGTGCTGGATGTACAAACAATTAATCTCAGCCTGGGGAGGAAAACAGCTGAAATGCACAAGAACAAAAGCTCAAGATGACAAGATCTAGTTCATTTTATTCTTTTTTTTTGCTGTCATGAATGGAATTATATGCAAACGTGTTAATATTGTAAGTATTTCTTATGTGTGGCTTGTATTTGGTGACATCACCCATGATTTTTTGCAGAGACAAAACAAAAATGAACAAGAATTTGCAATATTTGTGCAGTCTATGATATATTGGTAATTACCTCTTAATCACTCTAGATGCTTATCCAAAGAAAAGTATCTTTTATAAAATATGTAACCTGGACAATGTTTTCCTGTGCAATTCTGCTCCAAACACAAAAAATCCCTTTTACACACAGTCTGAGCTTTCTTCCCTTGACTTGGATTGTCTCCAATTGCTTTTCTATTGGGCCAATCAGTGAACAACAGAAGAAGTTGTGAACAATGACACTGATTTCCTGCGCTGTTTTAGAATTGTAGTCTTCCTATAGCTTAACAATGCTAGCAGAGGAATTGCCATTCAGTCCATCTTGGCCATGCTTCCAAATATTGAATTAACATTAATAGTTAGTTGTATGGTAACTGGAAGCATTTTTTATTCAAAATACAAATTAATCTTTATGCGACTTTCTACAATTAGCTTTCATGATTTGTGGTGTCTTGATGGGTAAACACACTTCAGCAACCAAAAATATGCATACAAATTTGGTAAAGTCAAGACTTGAGAGCAGTAAGATAAGTATAATGAACAAAGGTGGGAGATTAAATAATTAATTACAACAATTAAGACAAATTAAGCTGAAAAACTATTCTAATGTCAAACCTTTTAATAGTACACATTTGATTAAATGCAAAATTAAATCCTTTATTGATTCAATAATCATCAAAATTACATAAAAGAAAGATCATTCAGAATATCTTAATTATATTTGAGCACCTTGCACAACCCAAAGTTTAGTTAGTTTCAGGGTAAAATTTTAATCTGCTTTTGTTATCAAATTTCAATAGATTTTTCACACAGCGACAACTTGGTTTAGATTACTTTTTCCTCCTATTAAATTAAATCCCTTTTGATTCTTCCATTTTCTGATTATATCTTTGTCTGACATTAAAATTAGTTTGAAGATCAAAAGAAACCTCAAAGGCAGGATGGGTGTTTCAGCCTTTTTGTCAATGCAATCATTCAAACTTCCAGAAAAAAGAAAAAAAAAAAAACCTTTGGCTAAACCCTGCCTTAACCCTGGCTTTCTTGATTTTACTTTCTGCAATGTGAAAATTCTGTCTCACATTGTTTTATATATCACCGTGAGAAATAAGACGGTACTGTTACAGTACAGGACGTCATCTGTGTGTTAAATTGAAACATATTTTTGTTTCTGTGTGTTGAATAATGGGAAATTTGGGCAATAATTAGAATCTGTCAGGATATGAAAACTTTACATGTATAGCCATGACGACAGATGCTTAATGGTAATTTCCTTGTTTGTGTGTCAATACTTAGCATCTGAAAAGAAAACCTTCGACTCACATTTTTCTTCTTAACATGACTTGACTTGTTATAAAGTACTGCTACAGTTGCAGTACTTTATGTACAATGTATTACCCATCCCAATTGCATTCTTTCCCTTGCCTTACTCCCCTTTTGCATACGCCATTGCCACTCTGAAAAAATAGATTTTGGTTTACAAAAAAATTAAAAATTGGTTTCTGTCAAACACGTGGTGGGAGTTGAGTTTCCAAAGAACTGACAGTAATAAACATGCAGGGTACTTCTGTGACAGATGGCATGAGTCTTGTCACTGATATTTCAAAGATAGTACAAATCCTGGACTAAAAATCCTCAGAGCTACATTACGTCTTGTACAGCTGTGACAGCTGGATATGTTTTCTTTAAAATTTTAGAATGTTGTTCAGCATCTGACTCATTTCTCAGGACATCAAACATCTCTAGGATACAAACTGTAAACACAGACTGCAGAGCGAACGAGCGTATGTGCAGCACAAAGGTATGCAGGCGCTAAGTGAAAAATGATAAAATAGCCAGAACTGAGACAAATATCCAACTCACTAATGACAAAAACTTTAGCATGGGCTTTTAAGTACATCTTTGCAGGAGGTACAAAAACAGTAAGTAAACAGATTATGCTAAAATAAAGTTCTGTCACCTTCAGGTTTCAAACCTTACAATTGTGAGCAAAGACCATGTAAAATATCTCTTTTTTTGCATGGAAATTCAAATGACAAATACAAATCTAACATCTTTTAACTGATTTTACCATAAAACTTTTGCTGCTGTGGAGTTATGTTCACTGAAATGGTCACAGAGCTTTTTGTGAAGTTTTATTTTCAACGAGACAAGGCAAACTCACGTTTGGAACTTAGTTGAACGTATCGCTTCTTTGAGCCACAGACTGGATTTTTTTCTTTTTATTTTTGAGCCTGAGGGGAAAAGATAAACTTACATTGCATCAGAAAAGAGCATTAATCCATTGTACACATGCAGAAAACACTAACAAACTGAAAATATTAAAAGACCAAGGTAATTGGGGGTTATATAGTAATTTCTGTTTAATTTTTGAGAATGAGTCATTGCAGGTTATTTTTAGAGGCAGCCATCAAATTATGGAAAAAAAAAATTCTGTAATTGGGTTCTATTGAAGAAGGGGTTTACTTTTAATGCCACTGAGGAACTGGATGTCCCAGGGACGTGAGCAATGGAGGAAATTATGTTTACAGAAGCAAAGAAGCACCCTTCTCTCAGAGGTGCTTAACCACTTTACATTACAAAAGAGGGAAACGGCAACAGGGAAAGCTCATTATAAGTCTGATATTTACCATTCAGCCAGACAATCTAACACAGAGGGTTGTTTTTGTAATTTTTGTCTCTGTATTTGATAAGATACGGTGCGCAGGTCCGACTTTTAATAAGCGCCACGCTGCCTTTCTTGCCCTCCTCCCCAAAATCCACCGGAGAGAGACGGGGAAAATGCATACCAAATGGGAAATCATTATTTCTGCCTTTGACAATGCGAAAAATAAGGGGCAAGAGGTTTTTTTTTTTGTTTGGTTGGAGGGTGGATGGAAATCATTTAATTCTTATTTTATTATATATTACTGTCTGTTTCAAACAGCTCAGAGAGCTTTTCATTTCTGTGTTCAAGAGAGAAGCCAAGTATAAACCATAAATTGTGCAATAACACAAGTAACCTTTAGCAAAGCATTAATGATTTCCAAACAGTAAACACTGACAGTGTCATGTACTTTGAGAAAAGAAAAAATCATTGCTAATTAAAAAGCTGAACCCAAGGCTACGTTCAGATTCTGCATGAAAAATATATATTTCTTCTGGTTATAAGTTATTCCAAACACCAAGAACTTTGAATTTTATAGCTATACATTTCATGCTCAACCTGCAGTGGCAGACTTACTTGGTTATTTCAAATCTAATTGGGGTCCATTTGAGGAGATGATTTATTTTATATAATTCTTTGGGCTGTCCTTCTGTGGATTCCTTAAAAAAAAGAAATAAAATACAAAGAACATTTCTAATCTCCCTAGCTGTTTTTCTTGGATGGTCTCCATTTCTATCAGGTTGGTACTTGACACATCAATAAACCATGGATATCTTGTGATGCTTCGTAAATATTAACTTTGGTACCACTTGCTGATCTAAAATAAGAGAAGCTTGGTCTGATTTAACTTCAGACAGAAAGAAAAAGCTGAATGTGCCTTCTTATCTGGGGTATGCAAACTTCTGGTTTCGATTGTAAATGAACAACCTACCATATTGTTGGCACATATAACTTAACAGGAAGACGAAATATAAAAAGAATTAACACAAAAAGCAAGAAAGCAAACATTTACATTTAATTTTTATTACTGAGCGCAATAAGTATTTGATGCTCAAGCAAAACTACTTTGATTGTGAAACGGATGTCGGCAAGCATAAGGCTAAATACTGTATCCCTTGAAGTTGGTGAACAGGTCTGCACACATCTCAGAAGTGATTTGGCTCCACTTCTCTATGCAGATGCTTTCCAAATCCTGAGGGGTTTTAGTGCAAAATGTATGTGTACATGCATTTAGGTCGCTTTGAGATGTCTCAAGGATTGTCTAGCGCTGCATGTTTTGAAACTATTTGTCCTTCTTTAGATTTTTAGCGTTTTATGTACAGTGCTTTCAAAGTGGCAGATGCTAGAGTTGAAGAATCAGAACTTTTGCAGCTGGAAGATGCGCATCAATCAATCAATCAATCAATCAATCAATCAATCAATCAATCAATCAATCAATCTGAATCCACAAAAAAATTCATANAATCAATCAATCAATCAATCAATCAATCAATCAATCAATCAATCAATCAATCAATCAATCAATCAATCAATCAATCAGATATGTGTTGTGGTAACCTCACATATCTAAGTTACTGTGAGGTTACAATCAATCAATCAATCAATCGGTGCCTTCAGGAAATGCAGGCACCGGTGCCGGTTAGCAGGTTGTCAGACTGGGCCTGGGTGAGATGAAAATAGCTCTGAAGGAAATCCTCATCACCGCTTAGCTTCCGGAGTAGGTGGTGAAACTCACTAATCTCAGAACACCTCCAAATTATCTGGTGAACCCAGACGCGGCGCAGAGCCATCCGATGATGACGCTTCTCTTGCTTTCAGGAAAAAAAGACGCTGACAAAAGAGACTCACAGAGACGAATGGCGAAAGTCAAGAGGCTCCCTGCGAATGCGCATCTTTCCACACTTTGCTCAGACACGTGCTGAGAGTGATTTTGATGCTTGATATCAAGTGTCTGACTTACAAATGCACGAGCGTCCAGGACCACAAGCTGAATGTCTATTGACCTTTTTGACACTCGTTCATTCTAAATGCAGCATTACTCTTCCTGTCCATTAGTAGAAAAACTCCAAAGCATAATGTTTCTCCTTCCATGTGGCTCCATGTGGGATGGTATTCTTGAATTCATAGTCCATCTGTCACCAAACCTCAAGGTGTTAAACATCTCGGCGTTGGCCACACATTCTCCTCACGCTTCTCTGATATTTTAAGGTGCTCACTGGGCCTGTAAATGTGCCTCCTTAACCAGCTAGATATTGAAGGCAATACAGGTGATTAGTTGATTATGGCAAAGTGAGTCACCAGTGGCTTTCTTTGTGATTGCAGTCCCAGCTTTCTGGAGATCATTAAAAATGATTTTCTGTGAAATTGTGGGCCGATCCTTTACCGTTTTCACAATTTTTATTACCCCATGCACAGAGCTCCAAAGACGAGTGATTGTTATGTTGTACCTTTCTATTTCAAAATTCTCAAGCCGGCATTGATCATCTTCGCACCAATCTTTTTGTTGATGATCTCGTATCCCATCCCCACCTGTAGGCGGTCTATTGTCCTGCTCCTGAATTCTCATGACAGCTCTTTTGTCCAGTATTGCTACAAGGGACAAGACCAACATACGATCCTCATGGGGGTATATTTAGAGTTAGAATTATTCCGTATTGCTGTAATTTTGTCTTTGTATGCTAGAGCTAAATTTGTCTGACTTCGTGCACATAACTCTACCATAGAGATAGGAGACGAATGCTTTGTTAGGGCTCACTTTTCAGTCGCGGATCAACTAATAAACCTAACTGATTCAGATTACATCTGAAAACGTTTTATTAAGGAATGTTAATGGCTGTGTTTTTCTACGCATGCAATTCTTTCCATGTGAGGTGCTTAGGGTGGCTAAACAAATTACTTCATTATCACTTCCCTCTGCATTAGTCATTCAGAATTCATCAGGCAGTGCTATGTGTAATCTGATTCATACAGAATTGTGCTACTTCTATAAAGACACCCATCAGCAGCTTCGTTTTTATTTGCATGGTGATGCACGGTCCTCCTTACAGAAATCAAGAACAAGAGATTGTTTGTGGATTGCCAAAGGTATAACCTTAATTAAGCCACAAATATTTAAGCTATGCAGTGTCCAGAATGTTATTGACCAATTCCGTTTGAGTAAAACTCCACTATACAATGATGAACAGCTAATGCAAGGAGTAAAACATCCTCTGTCTCACAGCAATTTGGCTTTTACTTATATTCTAAATGAAATAAACCTGCAGGGGCCTGGTGGAAAGCCTCCAGTTCAGGGGACAGTTTGATAGATTACTCCTGGTTTAATTACAATGTACATTTTAGCGGCAATGGAGAAACATTTGCTTCAACTAAACTATTCGAGAAAGGACAACAACTGTGCTCTTGAAAGTAACATAAACTTGCTTTCATTTTTGTTTTTACATAAATGAATAAACATGGAACGTAGGTTATTTTTAGAGTGCTGAGTGTAGAGGTACTGTTGTCTGAGGTCTCGTTCAACAGCTACTTAGTGGCTTGAGAACAGATGGCCGCTCAGTTAGACTTGGACCACGAGTCAATAATATTTGCATATTTGATCGCTGTTGGCACAGAAGTCACTCAGTTTGATTTCACCTGTTTCACTTCAGGCCAATTGAAATGTCTGTATATTGTGCCTCGGTGCATAGTGAGATGCTTTGGGATAAAGCAGTGATAAAAAAATATTGTGTTTCAGTTCCTACATTTGTTTGAAACAAGTTGTTAACATTACTTTTAAGTGTTATCAGTTGTGAGCAAGGATGTTTTCCTTGAAATAACAAATGTCCCAATGAAAATGCCAGAATCGGTTCAAAGACACTGCATTTTTCTTGTGGGGAATTCATCCTGTGACTTTCTGTTTGTGGACCTCCAGAATAGGAAATCCAGTACAAGCTATCTTACAAAGATAAAACAGTTTGTCATGTTCATATTTCAACGTATTTCATTGTCATTTTATTGTCATTTTATTCGTATTTAATTATGTTTACAAATAAAAATCTGAAAAAATAGGTTGTGCATGCACTTGTATTTAGCTTCCTTTTTTCTGATACCCTACATGAAAATGCAGTCTAGATAACTACCTTCAGAGATCACCTGATCAGAAAGCAGAAAATGACTGCAAGTGAATTAAAGCATACATGCAGCTGTTCTGCAAAGGCCTCCAAGGTTTATGGGAGAACGTGAATCAACAAGCGTCATCATGTCGACCAGACAACACCACAGACAGATCACGGCTGAGGTTTAAAGGGATTTTCAAAGCGAGGTTTGCTTTTAATGCAATATCCAAGCTACAGTTCAATAGCAGAAAACTGAAAGATTATGGCACAACATGCAAACCCTACTAGGACCTGACCACCAACCTCCAACATGCAAGTAGAGTAAGTGGAACATTAATCATAGAGGTAGCCAGGAGGTCCATGGGAACCCTGCAGAGATTTACAGCTCAGAAGGGAAGAATGTGTTGACAGGACAACTATTGGGTTTGCACTGTGCAAAGTCTTGCCTTTAGACTTGTGGCCTAAAGACCTGCAGTTATAATTTTACCAAAAGGATATTCTACGAAGCGCTGACTCAGAAGGGGGTCTTAAATAGAACTTTATCCCTTATTTTTATTTCTATTTGTAAACTATGTGTTCTTTTGCTTTTACGTCACAATTCTGAGCTACTTTGTGTGGCACACATAAACTTGTAACCTTTATGAAAAGTGGAAAGCAACATGTAAGCAAGGCTCTGTTTGCTTTAGCTAAAACTGTCAAAGCAATGAATTTCATGGAACCAATAAAAATAAAAATAAAATTTCTGAAGCATCTTAAAAGATTTCCTCACAAAGAAAACCTGTTAGTTTTTTTAAGACAGGTGCTAACAATGATGAAAGAGAAGCTCTTTCTGGGGGCAGAAGAAAGGTACGCTCCACACTTTTGGGAATAACTTTTCTCATTTTTTTGTGGTTACGCACAATGAGGCTTGTAATGAACTTGCTCACTTCATGCTTGCAGGTTATAGAGAAAGATTATGTGCCTGATTGGACTTTTCTTTCAGATTTTCCTTCTGAGCTCTTTGTGGCTGTTTGCTGGAAGGGCGCTTTGCCCCTCCCCCACCCCCAGCTCGTAAATTAAAGCAGGCAAATGTGATTTATCTCCTCCCGTTTGGATCCTTTCAGCTAACTCTCTGAAATAACAGCAAACATAAATAGGGGGTTATAAAAAGAGCCCTGAAAGCTTGAGAGTGTGGATTATGCTATGAATCAGTTTATTAACGGCAGCCCATGGAGCGGTGCTGGGACCGGAGGAAATTTATTCATTCATAAAGCAGTGTTTACAGCATTTATCTTCACCTGAGAGCATGCCTCTTAAAATGTAACAAAGCACCCCAAGACAAAGATTTTGCATGATGGATCTAAGAGTCGCTGTGTCAAAGCTGCCGGCAGACTCAAAAGGTATTTCTCTGCTCGTAGGTTTGCTGAGGGACAATATCCTTCTCTGTACTGTGATGTGTGGCAGACAATGCTGCTATTGTTTCTGCACCCTGATTGGATCTGGGTAATGTAGAACAATTCTCTTATGAGACTGACACAGGTGGAAATAAATGACACTTCAGAAGATCAGGGATCTCTAGGTATTGTAATCTGTAATCTGTACAAATCTCTTACAAGATATTGAAATGTTTTTTTTGTTAAAAATTCCTTAAATATTGTGATTTTAATTTTCTTTTCATGCAGATATTTCTTTATGAATAAGTTCCTGGTTGTTCAGTATAAGTTTTAGGAGAAATAACCGGCTTAATGCAGTGTCCAAAATCGGAGAGCTTTAACTGAGCACTTACGTGCAGAAGCCTATGAAGTTTAATCCATATCTATAAGTGCGGTTATAGCCTTGAACTTTAAAGAGCCATTAAAAGAGCATATTGGTCACAAGTTTCTAAGTCAGATGACAAAGTCAAGAGAGGACATAATACAAATGCACGATAAAGTGTGGAGGTGATTTCCAAAAAACAGAAGAAGAAAAAAACGTACTGATTACCATCATCTTTTTAAGTTCAAGTTTTCATCAATAGAATTTCCAGCAGATAAATGTTGCAAGTTAATGTTGGTCAAATTTGCCGACGTCTAATGCTGAATTTTTACATCGCAGCCAATTGATTAGATTGACGGAAAGATGGATGGAGTTGAATAGAGAGCAATTTTAGAAGAAAACCTGTAAAAGGATGGAAAAGGGCTGGAGACTATTTACAACATAACAGAACAATGGCATTAAGTCTACAATTAAAATGGGTTGGCTTACATCAAAATGCAAAACATCATCACATGAGTGCGCTGTCTTTAAATTCGGCTGAGGATAAAGGATAAGCTGGGAAGCATTTTCTAAAAAAACAATAAAATAAAACCAGAATTTGACATAATAAATGTTCAAGGAGGAAGCACAATGTTTCACATTTCTGATATGAACCATGAAAACCTCAAGTGCTCTCAACAGCAGCACCTTGCCTGCTACATTTGTGTGAATAGGAACGTCATTTTAAGCAACTTGTCAAAGGTCAGTTTGGCTCAATGCATTCTTTCTTCTTTTTTATATTCAAAACGAGTTCAAAGACTATCTGCAAGAATAAAAAGAGACATTTAACTAACTAAATTGTCTCTTTGTAAGAACATTGTGATTCTGCAGCACATGGAAAAACCTATTTGAAAACTGGCCCATATTAGAAAGATAAAACAGTTTTTGGCT
>CAEGAF010136048.1:0-22328 GCA_903067075.1 Micropoecilia bifurca | reverse complement strand
CTCCTGTGACCCCCCCACCCCCCCGCCTCCCCCCAAGTGATGTACAAACATTTTATGTGTCCCCCCTTTGGATTACAAATAGCTGTCTGGTTGAACGACGTGTGTTAGCGAAGGGAGGGGTGACTCTAAGAATGGAGGAAGTGGGGGTGGATCGACTTTGTTGGGAGCAAAATGAATGTAGGTAGCTGAACATAGGCAACAACATCAGTAGCCAGAGGCTACTTCTTAAGCTTAAGGTGCTGTATTGACATTAGCTAGCTAGTCATCTTTTAGCTAACTTTACCTGCATCCAACAGCTTTGATCAACTCAGTTGGTTAGTTTGGGGGAAAAACTGTGAAAAGTTCTTTGCGTTTATGGTTTTCTGCCATGACTCTAACACCTGAGTAGCTCTGCATAACAGCAGCATCAGGTCTCCTTCACTGCCACCCAGGTCTCAACCCAGCGCGAGCGTTGTAGCGCTCATGTTGCGTTTAAAGGCGGCTCGAGAAAACAGGTTACCACATGTTAACAACGGATTAAACAGTTTTAAAAGTGTTTTAAAAGTTTTAAAAGTGACAGAGGACACAGATATGGGAAGTGCGGAAGTCCCTATTGTATCAAATTGACATAGGAATAACAGAGAGTTGGTCACTCTTAGCTGAAAACCCCGCGCAAACAGCGTTCATGTTTTGCTTTGTTTTGGGATTTTTAACATCGAGGGGCAACATCGAGGGGCCCCGGGCGGGGGTGGGTGGGGCAATGGCAATGCACATGCATGGCATGTGGCAATGCACATGCATGGCATGCGCACATCAATGTTATGTCACATACTGCTTAATCAGGAGATTTCTTATAAATCCGTCATACCTGTAGAAGTTTCTTTTGTGTTTCTTCTCAGAAATTCACGGTAAATTTTATTTAATTAAGCTGCTATGTTAATCAAACATATTAATATAAATGACTTTTGCCGTTTCCAATACCGTTACCGTTACCAATACCGTAACCAAGACATTAGTCCCGTTTAGCGTTACTATTAATACAAATAGTGTTTGACGACAAATTTTGTCGGGATATTTTGTTTCTATAGTTAGCTAACCTACCTTTTTAATACTTCTTTAGAAAACTGCATGAAATATGTTAAAAAAAAAAAAGCACATGAATAACACTGGATGCTGACCGAAGCCGTTAGGCAACAAGCCTACAGGACACTGCATTTAAATAACTAGATTTTTCTTATTTTATTTTTTTTTATTTACCAAAAACTTCTGAGAAATTAAACACAAAATGAAACTTCCACAGGTTTGACGGATTTATAAGAAACGTAACATCGACGTGCGCATGCGCATTACCACAAAGTATGCTGGATTGACAAGGTATGACAGATAGTCAGAACAGAGGGAATTATTGGACAAGAGACATGAGGAAACAAGGACAGTCCAGCACTCTGGGAGGTGGAAGACCAAGGGGGCAAACTTGTACACAGTCTGCATATACGTGACTTTTTCAAAGTTTCTCTCTACATGCATGTGTGCAAAAAGGATTTCCACTCTTTTTTGTTTCAGATCTAGGGAATTGTGGGTGTGGGCTCATGGCTCACCTGAGATTACCATTTTTTCTCCCCTTATCCTTCTTCACCTCTTTATCACTCCTTCACACCTCCCTCTATTTACTCTTGCTCTCTTCTTTATCTCGTCCCTGCTCCACTTCACCCTCCTAACCCGGCTTTCTCCTTCTCCAGGCAAATCCTTCCTCTTACACTCAAACATTACTGATTATAATATCACAAAAAGTAGTCCACCCATAAACAAAATGTCTCTGACTCATTCAAAGACAGCTCGAGGTTCTTTCTGTGTACAACTGACAGTTATGATGAAGCTAGAAGCTAAGCCACTATAAATATGTGGTTGAAACTCTTCAATAAAGGGCTCAGAGTTGGATCAGGGTCTGGAGGAGTAGGATTCTCGCCAAAGATGAGCTGGATGCAGTGTTTGCTTGCCCTGACCTTTCTCGCTCAAATGACAGGCTGAACAAACACACTGGGGTATTACTGTGAGCTCCCAAATACCTCAAAAACCCAACTGTGCGTCCGCGCACATCCAGATACGTATGCATGGCTTGGCTATCACCCTCAAAAGTCAAGGACAATTTGAGTTTGGAGGCACTTACGTGGCTGAAACTCTCGAGCAATGTTTGATCAGTAAGATCAACAAGGAAACTGAGAAAGTGTCTGACTCATCTAAACATAGTCTTTCTTGATCCCACATGAATAGGAGCATGCTGTTCAAATACTGGTCATTTGCTGTGATAGGTTGGTGCAATCTACGCCACTGCTACCATGCAATCAGGCTAAGGCGAGGAACACTATCATTACGCCGAAGAGATAAATAAGTGACGGGGAGAGAGAGTGGTTGAGGAAATCTTTTAACATTATGGCACGCAGGAGTGCACACACAAGCTTAGCTTTGAACGCTAATGTGCCTAATTATGAGGTGTAGCTTATTACCACAAGCTAACTTGTTTTATTTTGATCAAAAAAGTTCCCCAGTTCCTCCCAGTTCTGCTTAAACAAGATCTGTCCAAATAAAACCAGTTTGAGAAGGTGACAAGTAGCCTTGTGTGTATAAATGCCTTTGAATGCAATCGTTAGATACATTTCTTTAACAATCCTACAATGTGATTTCCCGGATTTTGTTTCTCATTTTGTCTCTCATAGTTTAAGTGTACCTATAATGAAAAATACACTCCTCTCTCATCTTTCTGAATAGGAAAACTTGCACAATCAGCGGTTGACTAAATACTTCTTTGCCCCACTACATTTTCACAAACTGAATTAATGTATTTTTATTGAAAACATGTTGCAAATGAGTCTCTTGTAACCAAACTTAATTGTCATGATTAGAAGCAAGTCACTGGCAATGCATTCCACTTACCATGCACAAATTACAGAAATTAAATGGGAGAATTATGGTCTTCTTGATATATTAATAAACTATTATGAGATAATTTATTAGCTCATGAGAGGTGCATTACTCAGAGAACCTTTAAAGCAAAGATGTCAAATTGTTAGTCACAATGTTCTTACCATAAACCGATTGAGTATATATTCATCTAAACATGTTCCAGATGAAGTTCTGGAAGAAAGATGTTTTTCCAGTTCTGGATTCATTTATTTCCAGAACTGTCCAAATTTTACCCTCGCAAAAAGCATACAAAAAAAACTAGTCAAATCTAAGATCTATCAAAGTACAGACAGCTAGAAAAGCTAAAATACGGCATGAGTCAAAGGTTGGAGTTCTTTTTCAGATTAGAATGAATGCCTATAAGTGTTCATAATGAGGTGTTTGTGATTAAATAAGTTTTTAAATCAAGATGTCAGTATATCTGTCACTGTATATTCCCTCCATTTGATTTAGTGTATTTTGGCAAAATACATAAAGCAGAAAATACTCTGGATGAAATGGTCTATTCTTTATTCTGAATCCATTTATTTCCATTTCATAAGTAGCTGAACCTGACTTTTATGAAGCACAGAAAATCATCTGCAAATCATTATATTTTACAACATTCATTAAAAATAGACTCTATTGTAAAACATAATCTTGCCTAATGGTTTTTTTTTTTTCAAATTCAAATGTGACATTTGTCAATCTATCAGCTTAAGAGGGTAAAATCTGACATGCCCTTAAAGTCCAGAGTTCACTTAAGAATAAAGACAAACAATTAATATTGCTAGCTGGTCGATGAGATGAAGGTTATTTACAGAACTGGAAAAGCAAACATATTTGGATCAAATACATGTTGTGGATAATGCTCTGGGTGAAACATTTTTATCTGGTTTTGTTCATTTCCAATTCAAAATTCTCCCAAATTGACTCACGAATATCGAGAATTCATCTGCAATGCAAACTTTTCTACTGCTACAAAAGGTAGCTCTTGAGAACATGCTTTGTGGCCTGAGGAAAAGAAAAATCTCCTTCCTCTTTTGTTTACTAGATATGGAATAAGTATCATTCTGAGATCTTTTGAAGCAAGGATGTGTTTGATTTTGTTTATTTGGTTTTGCTTTAAGGTACAGTAGATTAGCATAAGCTAAATATATTTTGTTCTAAACCCTGTTGAACATGAAATGCTTGTCTAGTTCTGCATCCATTTATTTCCTTTTCAAATGTATCAAGTTGATTCCTGTGAATTAAAAAGAAATGCATCTGTAATTTGATATATTTTAATGCCATTTAATTTAACTGTTAGATTTGTTTAAGTACATTTGAGAAGGTAAGCTATAGCAGGAGTTCAGTGTTTTCACTCCATTTAAAGATAAGAAGGTATGCCTTTAAATGGTATGCCTTCATTTGATGAAGAGTAAAGTGATTTTGAGACTGCTTTTAAAGCAAAGATTCTATATGTTGGATCAATCTGTTACCACAAACTGATTTTGTATTTTTGGAAATGTAAGTCAATAAGTAAATAAAATGAATGTAACGGTAAAGTACGCATGTAAAGTATTTGACCACTTCTGGGTATATTTATTTCCTTCCAAAAATTCTCCAACCGTTTCTTGCTTGAACACTCTAAAGTCGTCTGCAAAAGTTTTTAATTTTTATTGCCAAGTAATTTTAGAAGCCAAATGTAAAATCTGCCGCTAAAAAAGTAGATTTTAGGAGGTAAAATGTAGAATTAAAACAAAACAAAAAAAGGTTAGAATTCAGTTGATGATGACAACAAATACCTTTTTTCAGAATCATTAGACGGTAATATTGGTTTTTGACATCTTGGAAATCCTGATTCACTGCATTTGGCATTTAAAGGCCACATGCCTTCTGTTTGTGGAAACGCTTAAAGCCACAGACTCCTCTTCTCCTTCCATTGGCCTGAGTCACTCAGCGTCCTTATCAGGTGAACAAATTACTCCACTTATTACCTTCACACGCACACTGACCCACACACATACACTCACAGTCACAGATTCCTAAGTAGATCGCAATGATGGCAAAGCTGCTACTGGAACAACGTTTGTCTTGGCGAGTGCCTTTTCCCCCTCAGAATCTAATTATTTGCAGCAGCTGCTTGTGCTCTTGTTTGTAGCACAGAAGAGCTAAAAACTCTTTAAAGGATCTCTCTTCTCCTCTCCTCTGAGCTGGCAGGAAGCTCAGTGTTTTGAAACCCCCCCGAAGCCGATCCACTGTGCCCTGGGAAGGATAATCAGAAATCGAATCCAAACACTGCCGGGTGAAACTCGAGTGAGGTGTTGGGTTTATAGATCTGTCCTGTCATGACTGAAATTTTTAGGTAAAAAAAAAAAAAGGCTCTCCATCACTTTCTACACTTGCCTTTCAGTAACGCGCACTGACTGTGCCAAAGCATTGAAATGAAAGCCAGCGGTTTTACAGTTATTGTGCCTGATACAAGCCACCGACTCTGAATGGAGCCAGACCAAAACTTTGCCATTTAGTAAATCTAGGTCAGGGGATAAATGCTCTGGGCTTTGGTGGACTGTTGACAGATTGGGTACAGGAAACTTTCTTTTTTACTTGATCAATAAAATCTGTACCATCCACACAAGGCAAAGCTTACAATGTAGACTGAGGTTAAAACCTAGAGCTGAATATACACGAGTTACACCTTCATATTCCCCCTCAGGTTAATAAAAAGGAGAAAAAAATTTAAAAAATCAGGCATATCTTGTACCAAGCTATTAGCATGTGTCTATTTGCACGTTAATTTGGGGAACATTAATGTTTTTCCTCTCAATCTGCCTAACTATTATTCACTGAACAACTTGTAACCCACATTGACAATCTTATGGAGGTACTTTTAAATTCTTCAAGTATCAAGAAGCGAGTGTAGCTACGGCTGGTTTACCAAGATAAACACACAATCTCACACAACAGCAGCTTTCACCCATACAACACCCGTCTCCTCTCTCAAACTTTCACAGCTGCACAATCTCCATTTACAAAACACCCCGTGCACGGTGCCTGGAGCTGGGTATAAATATTATACATCATATTGCCACTTCACTGACAGGTCACTCTTCTCACTTGACTTGACTTAAATAACCAACATGAGTATTACATCCCCCTCCCCCCAACTTGCTGCATCTCTTCACACCTTTGACAGTCTCTCCGCAGACAGCTCTACAACGACTCATCTATTTAGTCTTTGCCGACACAATTTGCCAGAACTGCTCTCAGGGAAAAGATTTATTAAATAACTTATCACGACTGAAGGGAGGGGACATAGAAGTGGCACTCAAAGTTTTTGATAGGCTACACTGACTATAGTCAGTATAATCTGAGATGTCTTAGTCAAAGATGTGCAAAGAGTTAAGCACATCTTTGACATTATAAAAGTGTTCATGATTCAGTAATAATTCGATTAGAAATACTCCAATCAATGTTTTGCCATCTGATATCAATTATCGTTTGTTTCTTTTTAAGGTGGATTTTTTTTCTCTCTCTCAACTATGGCGTCCAAAGTCAGTCCTCAAGAGTTTATATCTTGTAAGATTCAGTTCTTTTCCTAGTTCGACACATCTGACTCAAATGATGATGATTCATAAACAGACCTACGCAAAACTTGTAGAGGAGGTAGTTGGACCATTTCAATCAGCTTTGTCGAAGCAAAGACGGATCTAAAACTGGGAGGACACCAGGCATGAAGGGCTGGACGTGGACATGCATGCTCTAAAATCTAATGTTACTGAGGTGTAAAAAAAGAATAAAGAAAAACAAAGATGTACTGCAGGTTCCTTGACAGAATCCAATAAAACATGAAGGAATTTTATGATTTTCCTCATTTATGCACATTTCACATTTTTTTAGTTAATTCAAAGAGTACAAAAGAGCTGGATGTTTTTTAGTACCGATACATCATTATACAGAAAACTGGCGGACTGATTGGTGTGCCTCTAAGTATAATTATTCAGATTCGTTATAACAATAAGACACAGAGAAAAAATAAAAGTTTTCTTTCCACTCTCTCTCTCCATCACAAGACTCATCTGCTTCAGCAGAGAAACTGATGCTATTTTGAACTATTTGTTTGAGCGATACAATGTAATTACTGATACTTTGACAAAAATAAACTCATTGCATATTGTCTGACTCCTATGCGTTATGAAATGATGCAAAGAGAGCAATTACATAAAAATATGGATTTTACAGCTAACAAAATAATATAATCAAACATTGAGGTCTCCAGTTTTCTAGACGAGAAAAGATTTAATACATTCACTGAAGCCAAGATTCAGTTTTAAGACCTTATGCTTTAGGCAAACTGAACATTTAACAGGTGAATGCGTTTGCATTGAGGGAAAAAAAATGATATTAATGGAATGTGGTGCCCTCTAATCCCTTGAGACGGAGGAATTTGCGACGGAGGGAATTCCTGTCATTCAGGGGAAAAACTATGAAAACCTTGCACACACACACACACACACACACACACACACACACACACACACACACACACACACACACACACACACACACAAGGGCTGCGGTACAGGCAGTACACAGACAGACTGCAAAAACAGCGCTGCCCACTGCCACTACATATCTCTTCTTACAGAGTCACAGATGTTCTGCTGTCAGTATTTCTGACAAACTTTACAGAAGAGAGAGGAAATTCTGAAAAAAATAAATGAAGAAACAGTGGGAAAGCTGTGTAGTACCTGGTAGGCAGGAGGCAAGGAGTCCTGTCTGAGCTTTATCCTCACGTTCTTCACCAGACCTTCCTTTCCTCGTGGAGGAGTTTGTCTCCTGGTGCTGGGATTTTGAGCTTCAAGTGTAGAAGGAGGAGGAGGAGGAGGGGGGACCACACAGCTCCTGGAAGACAACCTCTCTCCTCTAATCCTCGCTCCGATGTGATGACACTCTCTAACCTCGACCATCTGTTGAAACACGTCCCGGAGAAGTCAGCGCCACGCTTGTGTCAAGAGTCCCACTCCCCCTGCCCAATCACAATCCGGCTGCTGGGTGGCTCCTCGCTGCCAGGAGGCAGGGACAAGGACACGGGACAGAGCAGAGAGGGAGAGACAGACGCGCACACACTCGCACGCAGTACCACCCCCACCTTGTATGGACACTATGAACTGAGAGCAAGAAAACACCCCAGTCATCGTAACCCGAGAGGCAGCGTAGACCAACAGGAAGAGCGAGAGGAGTGGAAACGGGAGCAATGGGAGGGGAGCAGGAGTTGGAGGAGAAAAAAGAAAAAAAGAGGACACATTCAAACAGTAGAGGCAGGAAAGGATAAACTATTTGTTTCATCTATGTCATCCTGATAAAAATATTAAGGGTGCGTCTCACACACACACATACACACACACACACACACACACACACACACACACACACACACACACACACACACGCACGCAAACTATTTCACCCCCAGTATATTGACCTTTCCACCTCCCACTCCTCTCTCAGCAGTCACAGGGTATGTGGTCCTGAGAATAAAAGTTACAAATGCCATAAAAACCCCTATTGGCTTCATGGTGGGAAAGCTGTTGGCACTAAACTGTTACATCTGCAGGCACAGGAGCGCTCTCACCTTAGTGTGATAAATTCTTGCAGTCCCCAGGCGGCATTCCTGCCCTTCACCACCTTTTGCCTTAAATTAGAAGGAAGGTTAGAAGGAGGAGACAATAAAATTACTAAACTCAGCTAAAGTAAGAGTGGGACAGAGAGAAGTGATCAGAGATAGGCAATCACAGTTTGATTAGTTACTTCCAGCACCATTACTGCAGCATTGTGGAAAGACAAAGAAAAGGTGAGAAAGCCGTTGCCTTAATCATTTAGTAGAACCACTGTGCCACTTACTGATCCATTAAAGAAGGATTACGAGACAATTTCCCCCTTGAAAAGGAAGATCAGTGACTTAATCACAGGTGTTAAATTCCAGAAAAAATACAATCTTTTTAAAGGGTTTGTTTCTATTCTATAAAATCAAATCAAGTTGATTTTTGAGAAACACTGGAAAAGCAGCAATCAGAAATTTTATTAATTGAGTCTTTTATACGTAAATGTTTTTTATAAAATGAAGAGATTTTTATTTATTTATTTTTTTACAATTTCTTCATTTTTTCTAGTGTATTCAACTCTGTCTTCAAGTCCCAATACAACCACAAAATTTGACATTACTGGCATCCCATACACAACTGACTGTAATCAATGGTAGAGATCTTAGGGCTTGTAGTTCAAAAGAAGTACAGAGGCAGTTTCCTCTCGCTTCCAAAAGTTTAAAAAAACAGTATCACAACAATACAAGAACAGAGTTATATTACACAGGACAGCTTTGTTTTACTCATGCTGTCCACAGAAGCATTTCACTTTTTCCTCAAATTGCACACACCTCTTTAGTGGCTTTGGAAATGAACACCTCAACTGTTGCTGCTTCACATGGTCAGTGCAGAAGAAGTAGGAAAACAACTCAGAAGTAAGAGCTGACTGGATTGGGTATTCTCCAACTGTCCTTGTCAAAACCTGAATTAAGTTTCTGTTTTTTAAAGAAAAAAAGTATCAATATCTTCATCACATTTTCAGCAGTGGTCTGTTTTCATTTTCACTGACACCATAATTTTGCTTCCTCTTGTTTCCAGTTCAACCAATTGTTCCCAAGGCAATCAACGTCCATTTAGAGCGGCTCTGTTTTATACCCAAATTTTTCTGGTACAAACAACAAAAACAGCCAAAATACAAAATGACTTAAGACTGAATAGACTGAATAGAGCACCGGCACAAGTTCAGCTCTCCGTTTTAGCAGCCCTAATGAGCAGATAAAATACTTCATTTCAGTTTGCCTCCGTCTCCAATAAATAACTCCTTTATAACAAAGAAAATAAGTATATTTTGAGTCTTCATCCAAAGTATAAAACAAAAAAAAACAAACTTCTACACAGAACAGTATTATTCTGGCCAAGCTGAAAAATCAACTGATTCCAGTCTCTACCCAATTTCTCCATTTGTCTCTAATAAACACCAGTAGATTCAGATTCATTTATGGTAATAAAAATTTATGGTCATTTTTTTTCCATTTTCCTAATCAAAGATACACGCAAAATCCTTTAAACCTTTTCTTTAGTCACAAAAAAAGTCGTAAGTCATGCAGTGATATTCCCAAGATCCATGTGGATCAGTGTTACAGCTTCATTTAAAAATAAGAGCTAAGAAAAAAACCCACAAAGATAGAGTTCTTCTTTAAAGTGGATGCTCAAAGTTATGTTCCCCTTAGGCGTACATTAAACTAAATAAGACCACATGAAACTTTCACCAGCTTGTACTGATGTTGGAAACAGAGACAGCAGTGAGAATGAGTCAGGCCCTTGGGGAGAAAAAAAAAAGAGCTCAAATTAGATTAGCTAAATTCACAAAGACCGTCCCCTCGGCCCCTCCTGCATGGCTACACACAGCCTAACCCACACCTTCAACCCCGAGCCCCCATTCTCACGGCCGAGAGGTTTCCAAAAGGGCCTACAGGACGGCCAGAGGCGACCAAGATCTCTGTTCTCTTTACTGGATTAAAGATGGCTGGCACACTGGGGGAGAGGGGCACATCTGTAAACATCTAACATCCACACAAACTAAGAAGAAACGAGGCTCTGTTTCAATAGAGAAAACATCCAAGTAAGTCCTTTGTGCCTTCTTATTTTTAAGATTTTACTGCTTGCTGGCATTTTGATTTATTCAAACGCATATAATCTTTTTTATGATTTAATCTCCGAATTCTATTTTCACAACCACCGATGGGCACAAAGGCAAAAGCAGGAGGAGGCCGTTAAAAATTGGACCTTATAAATGACTGAATGACCTGCAGGGGTTCAGCAGTCCCCCATTCACTCTTCTCTCTGCAAGCTTACTTCAAAGAGTTTGCCAAAAGCACCACCACATGGTTATCTTAACATCCGACAAAGTTGCCATAAAACTGAATGATTTCCCCTTATTTTATATTTCTCTGATTGGGTCTCTCATATAGTAGCTCATTTGTCTTGTGCTCCATTATTAAACTGAACCCAGGCTTTCACTGGCCCCCCCCCCCCCTGCCCCTCCTCCAAACTGCCTCCCTCCAGCTCTCCAGTCATCGGTTGGGCTTGCAGGTGCAGGCAGAGGCCGATGTTGGGGGGCTCCTCGGTTCACTAGCCCCATTCTCCATGGCTGAATGAGATACATCGGGCTGTCATAGCTATGATTCAGCCTCTGTGCCAGTGTAGCCTGCCAAAGCGGAGGACTTCAGGATGCAGCCACAACACGAGTGAGTGACTGAGTCTAGCTCTGCGTAGCGCGAGTGCAGAGCTCCGACACTATGGCTTGTGATAAGAAATGAATTGCTTAACTAGACAGAGTTAACAATGTTGCATAGATTGCTATTGTGATGATACATTTGCAATATTTTGTGCTCCCCAAGTTGCGTCCTAAAAGGTGAATCGCTACAAACTCCAAGCATCGGTCTCACACTTTCTGGCAGAAATTACTAATCTCCCCCATTGGACTGACCAACAGAAAAGACAAATCACCACTAAGACTCTCCTCCTGGTTCTGATTGGCTGTTTCAGACGGAGTCGTGCATTTCTGCAGTTAGCACCAGGAGACTAGACTAGAGGAGCTAATTTTTTTTTCACAGATTATCTGTCATATAACACATACTGTTATGACCGAGTGACAGTTTGGACATGTATGTAAAAAAAAAAAATCATAAATGCCACATCTCATTACCTATAATGTATTTTAATACAAAAAATGCATAAGACCCTCAATTATTTCGGAGGGAGTCATACCAATGTTTCAAAAATATCAACGTACATCTTACTTCACTGTAAAAGAAAACCCTCAGTGAACGTGTTTCTGCTTTTTTTTTAAATGTCATTACTAAAAACTTTCTCATTCAGTCACATTCATCCTTTGCCCCAGGTTCCAACAAAAAGTATAAATAATGAGAGCTTAAATTTCCTGAAGACACCCTTAGCACTGGTGAATCCCTTACCAGCTGTCAAACAATCATAACATCAAGGTCTTTAAATTGTTAAGCTTTTCTTTATTCTGTTCCAGGACCCTCACAGCTGTATTTAACAATGGCACAAACAACTTTGCATGCGTCTGCAGCTTTTCTTGGCCGATTATTGTAGGACATGATACCATCTGGATTTGTATCCTGTAGCTACAGAACAAGGATTGATTTTGACCCCTCAGAATATCTTTCCCACTTGAAAAAAGTACAGCAGTGATGAAACAAAAACAAACAAACAAAAAAAAACAGAAAAAAAATCAACTGTAGCTACTAATCAACAGCATCTCCTCTACTATATAATAATGCATTCAACAATAATTTCTCTGAACGGTTGTTACATCAAAGTTCCCAAGCAGTCTCTGGAAAAATTTTAAAAAGTTACACTTAAAAAAAAAGAAATTGGCTCAAAAGGTATTTGTTTACACCAATACTCTTTATGAAACACAAGTCAACACTTTGTTGACCACTAAAAATTTGAACCCTGGTAGACATGAGGAGAGAAGACAAAAAATAGCAGTAAATTCTTGCAGCAAAGTCAGAGTCCTGCTCCTTCCTGTGAGAGGCTTGTGTAAGTCTCATCCTCAACGGGGTTTTGCCCTGCTTCCGGAAGCCTAACTTTCTAATCCTCTCAGGCGAGAAGGTGAAAGGCAGGAACAAGGAGAAAAAAAGGGGAGTGGGGGGTTCAATGGGACGGAAGGGGCCATGTATACTACTACATCCAAAATGCCTGGTTGAAAATAATCCTATAAAGCATGCCGCCGGTAGCCTGTGGAGAGTGAATATGAGGATTTGCGTTGAGCAGATTGGCTGTTCAGTTGTCTCCTTAGGGGCATGATGAAGGCAGACCTTCAGCTGTCAGTAGCCGATCGGGACAGCCTTACAAAAATCCTCAGTTTCAATAAATAAATACATAACAGCTGTTACACAAACTTAGCAGCAGCAGCACCAATGTCCACATGGCAAACTTGGCACACAGGCCACCTTCATTAGAATACAAATGTTTCCATGGCTAGAAAGATGAAACACAGGGATGTGACTGTGGCTTTTAAAAGGGTGTTGTTGGGTTGCTGGACATAGGGGGGAAATGGTGAGCCTGAATGTTATTTGCGATTCGCACGCGGGTGGGAAGAAAAGCCTTTCAATCTGTGCCTGGACCCTGTTTCTTGTTGGAGAAAAATCAGAAATACGAATGGTTTCAACCGCATGACCCAAATTAAGGGCCACACAGCACCACTGATCATTTGTATAGGAATAAACTCAAGAGCACAGTAATCCCCTCAACTGAGTTTATTTTAAGTTTTATTTAAGCTTGTTTTACTTCCCTGGGGCTTCCCCTCATAAACCAACCTCCTTACCATCAGTTTTTTGGTTTTTTGCTTCATGTCAACATTCATTCATTTCATCCGCACTCTGAGGACTGTTCTCAATTTTTTTCCCCCCCAACTGTAAGACTCAAGAAGGACAGCTTTCAAGAGGAAAGACCAAAGGAGTCAGGTCTCAAACAGGTGCAAATTCCAGCAATGCCTCCACACACTTGGACGCTATTGTGTCTATAAAACCTGGCCAAGCAGTGCATTGAAGGTTATACCAAGCAGAGAGGTCTGACAGGTTCACCTGCTTTCATTCACCAGGAGAAATTGTTTTTCACATTATTTAATTTGTGTGTGGGAATGTCTCAATGTGAGACTGGGGGACTTTAAAAAAAGTTTCAATATGGTCATGACTTAAAGTTATAGGCCTCCATAAGATTTTATTTGACAAAATGTTCTGCTTCACATATTTTAAGTTTGCGGTTTTTGTTGCACTGGAGTTCAACAATAAACATCATTTTTTTCCAAAACTTCTGCAATTTGCTGTAATATATTGTACATCAGCTTCAAGGCCTCCTCCTAAAGATGGTGACACATTCTTGCTTTTCTATAAATTGCAAAATCACTTTGCAGTTCCACTCTTATCAACACACTATTTTAAGCAAGATTATGATGGAGTCTTCTGACATTGATGGGAGGCGACCAACAGGACTCTGGACCACTCATTGTCCAGATGATGCAGAACACTGTAGTGTTTGAAGTTTCTTCACCTAGCAGTCCCGTCTGAAAATGTACAAAATAGAAACATAAACATCTGCCAACCCTTTTTTGAGCAACCTCTGCACAAGTGGCAAAATTATGTGTTAAATTAATCATCTTAGAAAATCAACCCACTTGTTGCCTGCTATACTTAAACTTCTTCGAGATTCTATAGACAATTTCTTTAATCAGCATCCCTACCTGGAGCACCTCTGACGCAGGGAACAAACAAGTTGCAACATATTTTTGCAAAGGTAAACATAAATGATTATTTTCAAGTACCACTTACCTCTAAATAAACTATTTTTTTCTTCCACAGGTCATCATCAAAATGATCTAGCAAGCTAATTTGTGTTAGGGCTAAGACATGCTTAAAACACGCTGTGAATAAGTGGCTTGATTTAATGTGAGTATTTGGTGTTGCAATCAATGCAAACAGCCACGATAAAGACCATACAAACATTTGTGATCTTCTGGTTTTTGGGTTCAAAGCTTTTGGCCAAAAAACGCAACCTGAGCCAATTCTAAAAATAACTTCATAGCCAGAAGTTGTGTGGGTGAGTCGTCATTCACTTAAAGAAAACTCTTGATAATAATCCATTTAAGAAGCATATCTTTAGTACTTGGGAACTGTCAGAAAGTATGTCAGAAAAACTGAAATGACAGTGAACAGCAGCAGGTTAAAGTTTTTCTGTGTGGTGCTCAGTGGCTGCAGAGAGCAAAAGTTTTTCTGTGTGGTGCTCAGTGGCTGCAGAGAGCAAAATACAATCAAAGCTTTTTTTTTTTTTTTTTTTTTTAAACTTAGATATCTGCAAACATGTCTGGGGTCTCCTGCTTCACTTTGTGACTGTACTGTTTGGCAGATAATTACCTCTTTGTTGAGGGTTTTAGAAAGGCTCCCCTGACCAGGAGCCAAAACGCCTTTCATAGGGTGTGAGTGAGAAACACGTGCTTGAATATGCATGAGAGGAGTGATGGGTCTTCCGATCTATTCAATGCTCCTTAGCTGGCCTTGTCCTCTTTTGACAAGAAGGTGGCAGACGGTGCTGTTCTTATTTATTGGCACCCGTGGTAAAGCTGTGGATGAAAAGTCTGAAAATAAATTAATCATTTTTAGCAGCAGCATGTACTCTCACTGGAAAATATATATAATAAGTTCATGCAAATTAGATATACTGCTAAGAAAGTTAACAAAATCCCCAACTATCTTAAAAATTGCTAGCCATAAGTGTGTTAGAGGATACGTTATTTAAATTGGTCTTTCTTTTCCAAACTTCCTTAGAAGCTTGGACTGAATGGTGTTATGAATTTTTTTTTAAATAAAAAAGACATTTTTAAATCAAAATCCAGTCTTCTTTTAGAAAACTTAATGTATATTGTCAGTCACTCAGATGAATGACTCAAAACATTTCACTCAATGAAGACAGAAATCTCCCAATAGAAACAATATCCTATGTCACGATGCCAAACACTGTAGAAAACTGAGAAACAAACAAAAAAAGAAAAGAGAGCATGAACACGTAACCGCAGACTTCATTAAACACTGTATAACACCAAGCTGTGTTCTATGAGGAGACAGGGTTGTTCAACATGTTAATGGCAGAGGTGATAAAATTGTTAATATGCACCGACATAAAATGACAGAATCGCAGAAAGAAAGGTATTCGTCACGAGGTCCGTAACAAGTTTGAACATAAGCAAAACTGGAGGTTACAATCTAAAAGCCTCTACATAATCTGGCAAATTCAATTTTTAAAACTACAACCTTCAATGTATTTTAATTGGAATTCGGTTGTACAAAGCAAAGACTATGGCACAACCGCAAGCCAGCGAAGGCATCTAAACTAGCATCCTGTGATGCAGCCAAGAGGAAATGGCAACACACATCCACATCTCCGGTGAGAGAGTCTGTCGGCATGACAACTATTAGTTGTGAACTTGACAACAAATGTTGCTCTTATGGAAGAGGCAAAAAAGGCAATTATTGAAAGGAAGCCATGAAAAGCCTGTTTTGTAGGGGAGGGAACATAGCAAACACTGGAGTTGGCCTAAAAATTTGCTAGACAGAAGAGTTCCAGTCTACTTGAATGCTGTATGTCATGACTCGGTCACTCAGTTTTGTAAGGGATTGTCTGCTTGCAGTTAGTAAATAACCTTCAGAATAATTCAGACTCGTTTTTATGCGTCATTCGACAACTCTGGAATAACACAACAAAACAGAGATTCCACCATCTATATTTAGCAACCTTTAGAAAGCCTTTCCTAGCTTAGCACTTGCCATCTGCTTTGCATTCTGTGCAATGAAAAAGTTAATAGATTATGGGTAATAAACCGTACTTATGAAGCCCAGGTTTGAATAGTCAAGTGAGTCAAAAAGTCTCAGAAATCACCCATAAATTATGCTCTATGCCCTTCAACATCATATCAGGTTTGAACCCCATGTTTCTGGCATCTTCATCATGGTATTAAACAATATTGTTCCATGTCAAACATTTAGCTGGTCTTCTTGCATCAGCAGCCAAATACAAATCACAATCTGAAGGTTTTATAACCAAGAAGTCAAAGGAAAACTTTGCAGCTGGCACTGTAAGTGGAGAAATCTAGATCAATACAAAGTCAAAGGGCTTTCACTTCTGTGTTTTTGCAACCTCAGTTAAGGCATCATAAATTCATCCCAGATCATAAAACACCTAAAAGTGAGCCCTTTTGCACTGCACTTGACTGACAAGGCCGCTGTGTTTCAAATTACTAGCAGGCACGCAGAAGGCAAATGGAGCACTTGGCTTAGATGTGTTCGTATGGCGAGTGGGTTTCACGAGCGCCAAACCTTTGGAGTCAATTGTACGGGATATGTAAGTCCTAGTCATGAAAGCCATCTGGAAAGGAGCAGAAACGCCACCATTTACAGCTATAAATAGAACAAATAAGACTCACAATCAGAGTGATAATCCCTCAACAATGTAGTGGCTTTGTAGCATTACAAGCTGTTCCACATTGAAATCGAGAAAAACATCCTGTTCCATCTAACCAAAAAAAAAAAAAAAACACCACCGCTGACCCAGAGTACCCTCACTGTATCTAGAGTGTTCTGGCTGGCAGACATGACCTTTGACCTATACGTGAGGAATGAGAGGTCAAGGATTAAAGGGATACGACACCTAAAATGCAGTCTCACTAAATCTCTCTGCAAGAGTTCTCTTTAGTATGAAGAACAGGAGGTGGGAATCTGCTCCAACAGAGAAAATTAATGGTGGTGTAGTTGATCCTGTCATTTTTATAAATCATCTTTATCCACGAAGAGCACTTAAGCAAAAACATCAGCTTGAATTTATTTGAGTTGCTCTAATATCTTGTTTTGGTAACCGGTTAAAGCCATTAGCAGTTTGTTTATTAAATGTGAGTCTTTATCTCTCCAGATGTCCTTTTGTTGGAGGGGAATAAAAAGGAGCTAGTATAATTGCTAACCTGGCATCGGTTATCTCCAGCTCTGTTTGCACAAATACATGGCAAAAACTTGTTTTAAGAAGTGCTATTAAAGTCAGGTCTTTTTCCCCCCAAAGTTTTTTTCTCTGTGGCATTGTGTTTGTTCCTTCTTGCTTGACATGCGGCAAAATGCATGAGCCTTTATTACTTCCTGTTTAAACAAAGTTGAGTCAGGTTCGCCCACAGTTAAACACAAAAAGAAGAATAGCGTAAGCGCAGGGGAGCAAAAAAGGTACCAAGTCTCTAATAAACAGACAATTGTGAGAAAATGAGAGAGCAGCTATTTAAGATGGCAGCCAATTTAGTGTAAAAATCCTCTCAAGTCGACAAAAACATTCATTACTTTCATCATGGTTTTTGCATCGCAATGCAGCTGGAAACTATCTTTAAGACTTTCAGGATATGGCATCTTACTCTTGGCTGATTTGTCATCTGTCTTCCAACACAGCATGAATAAACGGAAAACCGCTTCATCTTCAAAACGTTATTCTTGCAGGGCGAAAACCATGCCTACATGCATGTCTAATAAAAGAAAATGCTAAAGAATACATACATACAAAGATTAGATTTTGAATATTTAATCCATCCCGTGTTCCAACATGCATGTAGGCAATTTTCCTTTTGACATTTGAAAGCCAGCGACATAGACATGGAACAGTTAAATAAAAAATTAAAAATTTGTTCATTTTTGACACAAATCGGTAAAAATACATTTATAAATTACATTTAGTCATTTTCAAATAGAAAGAATGCAGACTTGGCATTACTCAGTAAAAATGCTGTAGGAACTATATAGTTGGATGGATCAGACAGAGCAACTGGTCAGGATCCAAATGAGAGTGAAGTTCAAGTTTTTTTATACAGTTGCTAAAACTACATTACACGTCTAAAGTTTACAGATTATATGGCACCATGTACATGTCTATCGTACTCTAAATAAAAAATAATATATAGTGTTAAGATAAATCATCTTTTTATTGCAATGCCAATCTTATTTGAGTAAAAATAAAGCATGAAGAAATTGTTCAGAAATTGAAATAGGAAAGACAATAAAACATGTCAGTCAGGTGAGAATACAAGAAAATAGCTGCTCACCTAAACAACTTGTGTGTTCAAACTCTGGTTCCAAACAATTATAAATTTGATTTTGGACGATAATTGGATAATTAAATACTAGGTTTTAATTTGAATTGTTTATACAACTCTGGACTTCTGAATACTTCCCTTGAACTGCTCCAAAAGTAGTTTTGTCCATAGATTACACAAATCACTTTCACACTTGTGTTTGATTAGGGGTCATTAGTTTTCATCATCTGCAAATACACTATAAAATTAAGTTTGCAGCAACTGTATGCAATATAGTAACTACAGTAACACATAAAATGTCAGGGCAACCAGATCTGTTCTTACACTATGTTTTTACAGGTTCTTTCAATAATTTTCAACAGGATGGGGTGAGGGTAAATAATTGGGGAGAGTGTTGTAACTTCAGAAAGTTATTTCCTCACATTACTCCTCATGACGAGCCAGTGTGTTCTAGGCCATCACCTTAGGAGATGAGACGTCTGGCGGTAAAAGAAAACTCAAGGTAGGCTAAGATGATGAATTGTGTGAAGGCTGATTTATCTGTGGTCTAAGTTCTTTTCATTCCTCTATACCTCCCCGTTTCTTTGAATCCAGCTGAGCTGAAAGCTGTTGTGTTGAAATAGCACTAAATCATGTCCACTGCTGGTGCGGAAAAACAATCTGGCAAAAGATAAACACGACAAAATGATAAATTATACGAGTAAACCATAAAGAAGCTTTGTGACCGACTGATTTGTTTAATAATTAATCCAATTCACATTTAATTTGCTCATATTTAAATGGGTAGATCCTTTCTTCGAATGTTCAGTTATTTGGCGCGTTTTGTTCCAAACCGCTTCATTCTCGCATAAAATTAAGATCTTTAAAAGAAGTGGGTGTATCATGTATTTTCAAGGCACATAGTTGTAATTTATAGCACAATCAAGTAATTATGTTGCCTGATACATCAAAAATGAAATGAAATTTGACTTTAGAGTTTGATGCCATGAAATTAGCCTCCGTCTCTTTAAGAACCTCTTATTCTTTCCAACGCAACCATTCTTAGCTGCTTGTGTGATTAGCTTAGCAGACTAGCCTTTTCACTGGAATAAGTTTGAGCTTTGTCCAATTAATAAACTAAATCGACTTACGTTATCCTGATAAAGCAGCTTGACACTCCCGTCTTTGCATTGCTGAAGCTTTTCAGTTTTGCTCTTCTGAAAATTTCACCATGATTTGCCCTTAAATGACTGATCTCAAAATGTCCCCAGGATTTGTTCAATAAAACCCCATAGAAATGCTGATTGGCAATCACCACTTCATTTCTTTTTCCATACTTTTGATCACTTCTACAGTACACATTTCTGCTAACAAGAAAGACTGTCAGCCTTAGGTATTCATGATGTGGAAATAAAGTAGAACCACACATTGCTGTTGCACCCCAAGAGGCTTGAGAGATATTTGGTATGAGAAGCAGAGGGTATCTAACCAACTGAATGGCCAAGCTAATTAAAAGACATATTTTATTTCTGCTAAACTCTTACTGCTGTTAAAAAATATTTGTTCCATGTTTTTCTTTTTTTTTTTTGCCCCCACCACTGTGAAATACGTTAGGACCTCTAGTTGTAGTTGGTAGATTTAAAAATTCCTTTGATTTGTATAATCTTCAGAAAATATTACCTGAAAAATTACGATCAAATAGGACAAGAACCAACTGACTGATTTTGAACAGTTGCTGTCAATGTTCAACAGTGTTCTCTTGCGTTTTCCATCTGTATAATTGTAGAAAGACCAAATACATTTCTGCCATTTACATATCTGTTAAGATTATAATTTTAACAACAGCAATTTAATTGCGTCTCTTCTTTTTGCTGTTTAACTGGACGCTCAAAATCTTTGTTGGTTATGCAACGCATTTCTTCTGGCACGGTTACCATTGCAAAAATTGTAAATATCATTTGTGTAAATATCACCACAGGCTGATCAAACATTAATGTCAACTACAAAAACCAGAAAATACTTAATCTCCCTTTGTAGATGCAGAACATACTTTTTTTTTTTTTCTCGTTTTACTTGCAACTTGTTTTCACTTCAGGCTCTGTCTGGGAGCATTTATAATATTAGTGGGACGTAATCGTTTGCAGTCTTCCTGGTAACCCATCACTCTCTCTCTCACACACCTAATATCGCCCAATAAGAAGCAGATTTCACCGAGCACCAGTTGTGGTCTAACAGCTCTCGGTGATTTTGTTTTAACCCCAGTGCTTGTTTTGAAACCTCCAGGGGAACATTGAGAAATGAAATGCAAGTGCTGTCAAATGCCCCTTCAAATCCCCCCCACCTTCCCGCCGCACCTTCTGCACATTGCCCTTCTTAAGAGAGCCTGCGCAGCCCATGGTGGGGAAGTGAATCTCACTTAGTTAAATTGACCGTGTCTCATCCCTCAATACCTACTGTTCCCATGGGGAAGATGAACTCCACCAGGTGCCATTTGGGGTTTTACAGAGTCCAAAGACTTCTCTTAACGTTTTCCACACTCGCATTCCTACTGCAGAGGTGAAGACTGTGTAGCTTCAGTCAACACCTTACCAGCACCAAACCGTGACACATTCTCTGAAGTGCAGCAGAATTATTTGATGACTGATACTAAACTACTGGCACAAATCTTCCTGCAAGTGCACGCTTTCCTCTCTTTCTCTCCTTCTCTCTATTAAACATTACAAATTGAAGTGTTTGGAAGGAGGGCAAAAATGTCCAGATGGCTCCAACTCAGCAGTAGCCATTTTCCAAATGTCACAGTTCTGTCCTCAGTTACCATTTACCTGAGACGGCAGGGTACTTCCCTTTAGATTCCAGCACAGTTGCTCTGATCTGTCAAGCAGAAAAATAACCAGAGGCTACTTCAAAGGGCAGGTCACCTCCCGGCGGCTACGTCCTAAATGCTCCTACCTTCATGCATCCTGGGACTAAAAGGCGTCTTTATTTCAAAATTGGTTTCATTAAGATTACTGGAATCCTTTGAGGGTTAGTAGAAAAATGGAAAATCTCTGGACATTTCTGTAAGCATCAACTTTAATAACTTTCACGATACTTTCAGTCCTTGTTCCCTCCACTTATTTAGACATTAACTCAAAAAGCAGCTGTGAAAATGCTGAAAATATTTTTTTTCAAAAACTGAAGCACTCTTTTGAACAAGAGCCTGCGCTCACATCAGGAGCTAGCATTTGTGGTTTTTGTGTTGATGAAAGTCCACCCTGTGTGCAACAGTTTTATCCTAAGAGGTATTTTAAGACGTTCAGAGGGGGACCGAGAGGAAAAGAGTCCATCAACAGTGCCTTGCAAAAGTAGTCTCACCCCTCTGGTACCGTTATTTTTCTTACATTTTGTCACTTTACAGTCCAAAAACTTGCATTTATTCTACTGAGTTTTATTATGATAGATCAACACATCATAGAGGAAGTTTGCCTTTTTTTTCTTTTAATGAAAATCTATAAAGTGTGGTTCATGTTTGTTTACAGCTCCATTACCCTGACATCCCTGAATGAAGTCAAAGCCATCAAATTACCATAAGAAGTCATCTAATTGTTAAGGATGTTTCTTGTACACACAGTGAACTTGTGTACAAATCATGCAGCAAATTTTAGAATTATTTTATAAGTACGGAAAACTTTTAAGATTAGTGATGCATTTAATGAGAGATTGAAATCTGCAAATTTCCCTTGAAC
>CAEGAF010136030.1:0-43082 GCA_903067075.1 Micropoecilia bifurca | reverse complement strand
GATATCAGTATCAGTGGTGTAATGTAAATGCTTGGATGTGTTGTATGAGTGTATATGGAAGTGTTGAAGTGCAAAAAGGAGGGGAGCTGAGGCCTGGCAACAAACACCACAAGCGTCTAGCGGCAGAGTGGACGCCAAAGGCGACCCAGAAGACGGAGACAGCCAGGTTCAAATACTCTGCACTCCAATCAACCTGATCTGCAGCGTCTGTAGAGGGGAGGAGCACAAAGACAGACAACAAGACACCTGCAGCCCAGCCTACAAGGCCCAGGGCCGTAACAGTTTTAAACTGGCAACCTACCATCTACAGGACAAACCACGTCCTCACCACCATCATAAAACTGTAGAAATGCCCAAAGTTTGCACCTAAAAACAAAGTAAAACATTCAGAAGAATGTAGGTCACCAGTCTGTCATAGGGTAACAAAGAGACACACAAAGTATAAAAAAACATTCATTCATCTATTTAGAGTGGTCTGTACTCACACAGTAAGCATGCATTAATCTGTATGGTGTGATTTCTTTGCATTTAGAGTTCCACACGAATCGAAAAGTGTTTCAACATCCAGGAAGGCATTAAGCTCCTGATCCCATTATCTCTGAGTGTATAGACTTTCTCACGCTGCATCAGCCATAACTCACTATTGTTCTCCAGCCTGCTGAGATAATGGCTTCTGGCAATTTTCTTCATAAAACAATAATGTCTCGATCTGTTGAACCACTTTAATAGACTGATTTTTTCACACAATCAACAATTATGCATATACATTTGTCTCGAAGTGTATTTTAGCAAAGATCTGACTTCAACCGAGCTACGGTCTTAAAGTTGTGGCTCTTACTGTGCTTCTGTCTGTGCTCTGTGTCAGAGAGTGGGACCTTGAAATTACCCTTGAACAGGACATTTACCAATAAATAAACACTTCTTGTCTATCCTGAATGCCTCTATGCATCGGTACGGTAGCAGATAAAGACTTAGTTAGAAAAACATGTAGTTATTGTGCAATGACACAATGCTGTCGTGATTTTCTTTTCTTTTGCCTTTTTTAGATTCATGTAAAAATACATGCATAACTGTTTCCAATAAACTGCTTAGGAAAGAGATATGCATTTTGTTTACGTCTTGGCAAACGTTGTTTGATAAGAAAAATAGTAAGCTTGTCTTAAGAAACATAACAAAAAAATGGAAATGTGTAAATACTGTGGATATAGAAAAAGAACGATTTCAGTGATGTAAATAAATGACTTTTATCACATAAAGTGCAGCTTTTAACCTGAATAATTCTGATGAAAAACAAATAAATATGTCACATACATAGGCTCCTGGTTCAATTTCAGTCTTCTTCAGTTCATACTGATGTTCAGTTGAACTGAATTGGATTAACCTGGTACAGTAGATACAGCAGAGAAGTTACTAAAGGTCAACTGGGGAACATTGAGCACAGTCATTAGTCAGGAGCAGAAAACTTCCAGTCTAAAACAAAATAAATTTGGTCTGATTTAACTTCAAACAGAGAAGAAAGCATGTGACCTTTTTACTTAGTGTATGCAAACTTCTAGTTTTCTGGATTTTAATTCCACCACAGCAAGATCTTCTTTGGATTTTAGCCACAAAGTAATCTCCAACTGACCTTCTTTATTTTTTTGATTTTTTTAAAATAAGATATGTTTCACTTTTGTTGTATCTACACTGAAGCCAGGGCTTGAGTACATGACACGGATAACCACTATTATTAGCAAATGTAATCCACAGAAAGACGCTAACAAGGTTACAATGATTTAATACACTGTATTTATGTTGCTTTTGTTTTCATTCTTTAATCTGTTTTTATATGTTTAATATTCTGTCATTGTGTGAATTTATTTGATTTGTCATTTTGCTGCTCTTGCAAACAATTCTATTCTATTCTATTCTATATTAGATATTATATAATCACTGAATTAATTGTACAGACAAGAGGGTATTGTAGGTGAGGTACATGTAATTCTTTCACATTACCATCTGTAAATAATCAGTTCTTGCCTTTTTGCTTTCATAAAATGTTTAAAATCTTAGAATACACTCTATGGTGCATTGCTCTTCGGGTCGACTGAAGGTTTTGGCCTCCAAAACCTTTGCAGGAAACAAAAGTAGAGATTTTAGAGCGTGTTCATGTCGGTTGATTATCGTCATTCTTTGTTGGTGCAGGCAGATTTGGGGGTCTTTGATGGATTAAAAAACTAATCTGTCTGATTGGGGATTGTGTTTTAATTAAACCACATGCTGGGAAAACTTACTGTACCCCATCCACACTGGAGAAAAGAACATTTCTTAATGAACCATGCTGCATTCCAGTTTTATCTCGTTTCAGCTGTCAGCTCCACATACAGAATAGTTTAAGATGTCACACTTCCTTATTTTATTTGGGGGGACAGACTCAGTGATTTGGCAACAGAACAGTGGAGGACAGAGTACATTTTAGAGGCGACAGAGTTCAAAGCAAGATGGATGAATTACTGGGTTAAATTGTTTTCAGTTTTAAAATGCAGTAGATGAAACAAAATTAAAAGTCTTCATCAGTCAGGCTCTGATGACTTGACGAAGTGATCGCAGCTGTTGCACTGACTAGATTTTTTGCTGAATGATGACATGGGCTGTAAATGACAGTAGAATATGTTATTAAGCACTCTTTAATAGCATATTAAACACTCTTTAATAGCATATTAAAGAGTGTTTCTGCATATTTCTGTCCTGTAAATATCAGGACAGAAGTGATTACATTTTGTAATCTTTTGCAAAACAAGATGTGAACTGTAGCTTTTTTAAAAATCCACCAAAATCCACACATAAATCCACCAAAAACTAGAAAATGCAGTTTAACAACTTAGAGTTCAGACCTCTATCATCAAGATTTTTCTTCCCTTGACTGGAACCTGTTGCGCAGAGGATTCTGGACAACAATCATGCAAACAAATTAGGACACCTAAGAGTAACTTTAATCTTTATATGTTCATTAATTTAATAGATAATCACATTTTAGCTAAAGCATGATTGTTTTTCTGATTACAACATTCAAAACAGGAAAAAACTGGTAAAAAAAAAAAAATAAATAAATAAAATAAAAAATGAATCCACCCCGTAATAAAAAGATACAAGCACAGCACATAAAGGAGTCGTGTGCTATTACTTTATGATGGAATAAAGTACTGGAGATAATTTTTAAGAATTTCTCTATAAAAAAAAGAAAAATCCATCCATCATTTAAGCCGGCTTAACTTTACGGGGTCACAAAGGGGTCATTGGGTGAGAGGCGGGGCAGATTCAGGACAGGTCATCAGTCTTCACAGACTGTCAAATGTAATGTACATTTCAAAACATTTTAAGGGTTAAATATAAAGGATAGTGTTATCATATTCTTAAGTCTTCTCTTCCAAATTCTCCTGTTTTGCAGAAAATAACATGTTTCAAAGGATGTATATCTTTTTACACGTGATGGATTAGATCTGAATGTGCCATTTTGAGAGTACTGGAAGTATGATTGATGAAAAGCAAGAAGTTAACAAAAAAAATTTGTCAGGCCCATATCCTGTTTGCGATTCATTGTGCAATAGATTTCACCCATGTACAGAAAAACAACTAGATGCTCTGTTATATTATAAATTTTGGGAACAAAAAAGAGGAAAAGAATGTCAACTTTAGACATTCAGTTGCTAATATTACGAAACCTGTGGCAATATTGACAAAAGTGAATTATGGGTTCAAGGTTGCAATACAATAATAACAGAGCAAACCATTGCGCATAATCAGTTCATATACTGTTAACCAGTTATAAACCAAGCATTGAGTCTTCATCCAACAAACAAAAATATCAAAACGTAATTAAATATTCATTTGCATTATTTGCATAACGTAATTACAAGAAACAATTGAATATGTGCTCTCCTTTAATTGAAAACCAGCGCGGTAAAAATGAGGTTGGCCCTTTAAGAAATGTTATTCTGCCGCACGTGCTTGCCTTATATGGGAGAGCAGCAACAAACTGTGACCGTTAGTTACCTTTGCTGCGCTCCGCTTCGAGCTGCGCTATAAAAGCCTGCCTGGGGAGAAAAAACAGTTTTCCTAGACACTGACAAAGAACAAGGAGGACAGCGGCGTCAGAGGGACGCAGTTGTTAACCTCGTTTTCCACTTCTGTTTTAAAAAAGGACTTTCAATTGATGAGAGGCAGAAGAGCGAGTAAACACATTAAGATTAAGGTTGGTGGCTTCACGTGCACTTCTGTGAGTTTTACCCAAAGATTTGGAATTTCTTTGTTGAGACGAAAATGCCGTACCACATATTTCATCGCTTTTTGTGTTGTTGTTAGCATGTTGTTAGGCTAATTGTGTAAATCTGGAACTGAGAAGAAGAAAAAACAGTTCTTTTATGTTGGAAGGAAGATGTTGTACTTTAATTGAACCAATGCAATTATCCGCAACTTTTCTTCATTTTTACGTCTGTTGCTTAAACCAAGGATGCATTTTACTTCAAATTAAGACGTTTTGCTCCTATAATGATAAATGTCACGTTTTTCTTTTTCTTGTAGCCTCTAATTTTCTATTTCGACAGCGTCTGAGTCCGACTCGACTCCAGACGGGAGTCTGTTAGATGCAAATAGCATCCGGTGAGGGGTTACAAAAATAAAAGAGCTGCTGTTGCAAAGTCTTAATTTAATGCTAAACAACAACCTCATAAATGACCATAACTTGAAACACAATGGTTGTTGCTGCTTTGTCTATTTACATATTTAGAACAACACGGTGTAATAAGAGACAGACGGGAATAAATCGCTCATAGAACATAGTTTATGTCAGTTTTAGCTTTATTTTGTAAGTTCATTCGCCTTTTTTGTCGCTTTAGTTTGTCTGACTTGACGAAGCTGTTGGCCAGCGCCGCTAAACTAGATGACCGACAGTAACCCCAGTTCAACTGAACAATGAAATGAAGCACAAAAGTCAGTCTGGAAGACGATTATTTTTTTAAATCTCATATTCTATTAAATACACCTACCGAAAACATTTCGTCAAAAGCGTTTGGCTCATGTCTGCTTTAATTTATCTTACATTTAAGTAATTTCCACTCGACAAAAAAAAAAGTCATACAGAGAATGTCTCTTTGTGTTTTTTAAGATACTTATTTAATCTTTTCCACCCTCCTATATTTATTTGACATGCCTGCCTAATGCGATGCTGCCATGTCGTTGAAATACTGCGTTTTCAAATGTGCGAGGTTGGAGCCAAAAAAGTCGTTTTACATACAACATCGATGACTAAACCGCCTATTTTTTTATATACAAGAAAAAGAAAATAACTATATTGATCAGTTATCACTTTGAGGCGCTTTATGGGAGCTAAAAAGACAATGGCGAGGAAAAAAAACATTGTGTCTTAATGTGATGTAACACGTGAGCGAGGAAAGATGGTAAACAAGTATAAATGTGATTTTTTGACATGTTTTATGCCACTAGAGGCGCCATCGCTCTGCACCAGTTACTGAACCCCCATTTTTTTTCTCTGCATACGACGTTGTAGATTTTGACCCAGTATTTGTCTCGTTCAAATGCGTAATGGAGTCGAAAAACAATTCGCCGCTGCATCAAATAAAAATGAGTCTTATGCTACAGTGGAAATGAGTAGGAATGATGGCAATACATTCATCTTTGTTCCAATGGTTTTGGTTTAAAACGGATCGGCACATACGTTGAGAAAAACAACCGAATTCCGCATTTTTATCAAGACACGACGAGGGATTGTTAAATAAAAAAAGACGGTGCCTGATATGCCTCGCTTTGTTATTCACGTCACATGACGCAGTAGCCTAAAATGTGGTCAGATTACTAATTTACAGAGATCTATGGAGCGGTTTTGCTGTGATTAATAGAATTTTGACTTGCTTACTTAGTAGTTGTTGCCACCAAATCAAGTGACTCACTGGGGGGAGAAACGGATGTATGAGCAACTGATAATGTGGCTGGATCGCTGTGTTTGTTCATGGATCCCAAAGTTCCTGTTAGTTTTTATTACGAAATGTTAAGTGGATTTTGTTATACGTTGCACATTTTGTGCAAAGTAAGAACTGATTTTAGGACAAATATAGATGGACATTGTTGCATTGTGGATCTATTAGTCTTTTTTGTTGGTTGGGGGAATTTTCACATCTGTTTCCCTTCAACATATTTGTATCCAAAGTAATAAATTGAGAATGATTGAGTGCTAAAAGCAATCCTTGCATATTTTCTTTCCCTCAGTGAGTATTCATTCGACCCTGATAGTGGTTAACAAAAAAAAGAGAGAAAGAAAAGACCAAAGTTATTTGATTTGGTCAAACAGCTTTGACCAAAGGTTGTTTGGTCAAAGTTATTTACTTTAAGACTATTTTTAAAAAATAGTTTTAAAGTAATAGAATGTTAGATTTTACAGCAGATCAACTAATCAGTATGACACGTTATGTTTGAACATCACCGTCCTTGACTTCAACCTGCTATGGTCCCACTGTCCACTGCAGCCAATCAGCTTTAATCTGTATAAAGGACATTATGCGTGGAAAACAGGACGACCTCGATTCTTCTGCCAGCGAAACGTGAAGTTTCACCACCTAACTCCAAAAAACTTGGAACATACTGAATGAAATACAGTCTAAGTTTGTACGGAGAGAGCATTCGGGTTTGCTTTATAATTTTATACAGATTGGATCAGTGAGATGCACCATTCCTCTTGTCTAGGTGAAAGGTCAACATAGTGTCAGTGCCACGTACGATGAGTTCTTACTAGAAGAGTTTAAGTTTCTAGTTTAAGATTGATGAATAACATCAAGATACTAATTGCTTTCAAAAAATAAGATCACATTTCACTTTAAAAAATAAAGCTGTTTAATTATTAATTCTGTAAAGAATAAATAATGAGTTGAAGCCATACCTAAATTTTGAATTCATATCAAAAGGAACATCATTTTTGATTCTGAGGTGTTATCTGGCTGGAGCCAGTGAAGATAACAGAATCTACTGAAAACTTTTCATGGGCTCAATCCTCCCCCCAGCCTGGCTCCCCCATCCTCTCCCCACCCACTCATCCTCACAGATGAAGTGCTTGAGCTTTGGACAGAAGAGTTTACATTAAGTGGAGCTGAATTTGTGAGAGTTGGCAGCTGTCTTCCAGTCGGTTGGCTGAATTTTGCCGAGCCTCGCTGGTATTTTTTTCAGCTCTGTGTTTCAGGTCAGAGGAGTTTTGTTCCAACAGGTCAATGTTCTGGTATTTTACTGTAGTTTGCCTCTAATGGGTTAATTTTAAGATTATTTGCTCTTCCAAGAAATGCTTGTCATCCAATTTGAGCCTTCCTCTTGCTGTTTTTTCCCCCTCTCTTATTGTTGCGTGTCTTTGGTCTTCTTCTATAGATGTAATCAGTTTCTGTTCTGTTTTCAAATCTGTTTTTCTGCGTGAGAGCATCCTCTTTAATTGACCGCTGTTTTTTTTCACAAGAACACAGCTAAATTAAAGAGGCTTAACATGCGTCTGTTATAGCTGCATAACTATTTCTCCACGACAAGAAAAGTGTAAATTAATGGTTTTGATATATGTTTTTGAGTCATCTCTGTTTTATGTTGGTTGTGTTTGACCCTGTGTTTTTTTGTGTGTTTGTGGATTTCTTTTGTGTTTTCTCAGTGAGGAGCTGGAGTTGGCTCGTTGAGGTTAGGAAGACGGCAACATGGCGGTCTCCACTCAGCTGGGTCTACTGCTATGGAAGAACTTCACCTACAGACGACGACAAACCGTAAGTAGTCTGTTAATCACTGATTTGAACGAATCATAAACTCAGCTGTAAGTTATGACCGATTATTTTCTAAATCCTACTCTTTCTGTGAAATTGTCTATTTTTGAGCACACATTTTTAAGTATGTCTATTTATGTTACCCAGCTAATATTTAGAGATGCAACAAGGGGCAAAAAATGTGGAGCCAAATTTTGCTCTTGATTTATTTGTGGACAGTCGAGTCAATATGAAATAAAAAACATTCATTTGAACACATTAAACTAAAAACTCTCAGTTGACAGTTTTTAAACTGATGCATTTTTTAACGTTCCTTACACTTACATTAACCTGGACTTAAAAACCTATATTGCATTGTTTTATGCACTTAGGGCAAACAAAAAACATAAGACAGTTTAGAATTAAAATTATAGTAACAAAATTAAGATAAAAAAAAAAATAGGAAATTTAAAATACATTGCATAAGTTAGGGACATGCTTGATGTTTCTTTTTTACATTGTAAACAAATCTTTAAGATGTAAAACCTGGATTGGGCAAATCAGACTTTAAGAAATTTCCAAAAATGCACGGGGAAAGAGAAGTTGATGTGTCTCTACTAATATTAATTTATTTAAATAATTATACAAAATGTTGAATAATTTCCCCAACACCGCTTGAACTCATTCACATGTCCAGCTGGTTGACTTTAAATCCAAAGTTTTTTCTTGTGTGCTTACTCACACGTCTTGCTCCCATAAGTGGGTAGAGAGGGAATGATGTTATTGCCCTCTGAGACTTTTGGATTGAGAAGTGTTACAGTGTGGAGACTGACTGAGTCAGAGATAGATGTGAGGATGACACAATCATCGGTTAGATCTATTTATCTGGCTAGTATCATGTGCCGGTTGATGCCCACACGCTCAAAGTTATGCAAATTAAATTCAGTCTGACAAGTTAACATAAGTGCTCCTTTATACAGAGGGGGGTGAGTTAGTCTGCATACAATTAGGTCACTTCTCAGCTCCTCGAAGTGGCAGCTGTGGCCGCGTGACTTCCTCAACAGTCTCCTCTGACAAGAGGAATACAGTGCATATTGTTGAGACAGCAGCTCTGTTCTTCATCCGTCACACTGCATGTCTGACCCGCTGCGTCAAGTGGGCAGCTGAAGCTCAAAGGCCATATGGTGCGGACGGAAAATCCCATACAGATCTCCCCGTCTCTGTCTCGCTCTCTAGCAGCTTATCAAGCAATTTACTTTACGCAGATTCATGGTGAGATTCAATGTTTGTAAAGTAAAACAGTCAAATGTACTCAAAACCTAGCTTTTCTCGAATCAAATACTTGAAATGAGGTCAAAGGAATCTGCAATGACCGAAGAACAAATGACAAGAATCAGTCAGGAGCTGATTAACTCATCAGTCATGATTTGTGTCTAGAAATGATTAACGCCTTCCCATCATCCTTTGTCCCTTAGATCCAGTTGCTGATTGAAATCATTTGGCCCTTGTTCATCTTCTTCATCTTGATATCAGTCCGGATGTATTATCCTCCCTATGAACAACATGAATGTAAGTAAAAACAATGTTTATATGGAAACATCACTTGACAACTTTATTCAGAAGCTGTAAACCTTTTCAGGGAAATGCAATGTTTTGCTACCCACACAAAAGTTTAATTTAAGTTAAATTGACTCGTTGAAAATTTGAGGACCTAATATAGAACCTTGTAGTACACCGCAGATAACCTTCAGTGAATTAGATTAAACTTTATTCACTACCAGTATTGTACTAACAAAACACATGTTGAAGAATGTTATTTTAAAATAATAAAGAGGATGCTGTATCACTGAATTGTTCCATTATGCTATTTTTAGGGAAAACATTTGATTCTCAGAAAGATCAACATGGTAGTCATCTGAGGTCCTTGTTATTGACGCACAAGGAGCTTATCTACTTTGTCAATATTTGTTTGCACTATGTGAATCTGTGACCAAACCATCAGCCGCAGGAAAAGTGCAGCCGCTTTCTCAACCTTCTGCCATGTAACAGTTCAGCGACAGAAAGTTCTAAAAGTTATTAAAATGTGTAACACATAGCATGTCAAAAAGGCTCCAACCTGCAAAATTAAACCGAGCCAACAAAGTGCAGAAGTGTCGAACCTCTTCGACTCCCTTTCTATTATTTTATGAATAGCTTTTTATTTGTACATTTGAAATAACTACTACGGCAAAACAAAGAAACTAAACATTGAGGTTATTTGCGAGGAATACCATGTATCTCATTATTATTTAAAGTTTGCTTAAGTTTGACCTATTCTGGAATTTAACTTATTGTGAAAAATGTTTGCTTTTTTCCCCAGGTCACTTTCCTAACAAGGCCATGCCCTCAGCAGGTACCCTGCCCTGGGTTCAAGGCATTATCTGTAATGCCAACAATCCCTGCTTTCGTAATCCGACCCCTGGAGAGACTCCAGGCATAGTTGGAAATTTTAATGACTCCATGTAAGTAAAGTGGCTAAGAAATGTTTTTCTTTATGCTGTTTAGCATTAACACTATTAACATTTGTTCAGAACTGCAGAATTTGTTTTTATTATTTAGAAGACATCTTTGTATCTTTTTGAAGCTTCTAAGAGCATTGTGTAATTGTGTTTTTTCTCTTGCTGTCGGCACCAGAATTTCCCGTCTGTTTAACGATGCCAAGAAGATCCTTCTGTACACCCAGAACGATAAGAGCTACGAAGGCTACAGGGGAATGCTGGGAGCCCTCAGAAAGCTTCAGAAGAACCCTGCCCGTAAGGACACACCTTTAATTATCCGCTTGTTGTGTCTTCCAGTTGAGAAGTGCCCTACTTTCAGTCTCACTGGGGACTTTTTATCGTTTTCTCACCATTCATCAACTGCAGCACCTGTGTTTTAACTCAAACTTATTGGAGCACAAGGTTATGAGTCCAATCTAGCATTCACTATAGGTACAAATTAATTGCAACGAATAGTGTCATATAAAAGATAGACTAAGTTTGCAGTTTGCAAGTAATCACCGCCACACTCCATCAGCATTGGTGGGCTGGTAGGGAGGGACGGTCTGCTTGTACGTGCTTGTCAGTGGTATAGAACAGGAAATGTTTGAAACTTTAGACTCCACCCTGGCAGACAAAATGTTATCAACGCATAGATTGGCTAGTTTGTTTTCCCTGCTTCCTGTCCCAGTTTAGTCACAGGCAGTCTGCTGTGGATAACATAAGCACATTCTCAGGTTTTTACTGGAACAGTTAAGATTTATGATGAAAGTAAAATTAAATACATTAAACCTCTTCTGTCTCTGATATAAACAGCTTTAGTTTTTTTATATTAATTTAATCAACAACAATGAAAGGAAGAAAAACAGAACTGTGAGGATTTGGGTTTTTGTGTGTATTTTGGTGTTAATTGAATCTCTGTGTTGTTGGTCTACCCCTTAATTTCCAGCTGTCCCTCGTTTCCCCTGATTATCTTCTGTGTATTTAACCCCACTTGTGTCACCTGCTCCCCGTCGTGTGTCTAAGGTTCTGTATTCCCAGTGCTACCAGTGTCTCTGTGTTTCTTTGCCTCATCGCTCACCTGTGCTGCCTGGATTTCTGTTCTCCTTCGTGTTTGGCATTAAAATCATCACTTCTCACAAATACCTGGGTCCACAATGTCCTATCCTCACCATCTACAACTCCAATTGATGACAAGAACAATATGTAAAATGGTCTTGTAGAAATAACATGATATAATAAAAGAAGATAAGAGAATTTAAAGTGTAAGACTATTAAACAATAAGGATGGAATGGCTAATTGTTGCTTAAAACTACATTTATACCACATTCTTATGCCCATCAGTATACTTCCTTTATCTAAATGAGAGGACATCAACATTATGTCTCATAAGATATCAATTTAATTTTATACTGAGCAAATTAGATCTTCCTTTAGAAATTATGCAACTAAACTTTTTTGTTGTTGTTTTGGATGCGTCTTAGTTAGCACAGAGGTAAGGTTAATTGTATAATCTCTTCTTGGAAGCTATTCTAAGTTTTAATCAAGCGAGCTGTCTCCCCAAAGCAAAAGACCAAAATAGGATTTTTCAGTCATATAGTGCTCAAAAAATATTTCCTGCATTTGTTAGTTTCCTGCTTCAAACATTGCCAGATCCCAGTTATTGATTATCTCCCACGTTTGAAATGTGTTTGGTTATAAGATGTGAAACAAATTGAGCAGGATGCATCTGAAATATTTTTATTGGCTCAGAAAGCTTCTGTGCACTTTATCACAATGATTTCTAAAGTTAAACCATATTTCTTTCTGCATTTGTCTCAAATCCGCAAGGGAGAATGCACTTATGCAGAGATGTCTCCAACAGGATGCATCGCTAAGCAGCTGAAATGGGAAGTTTTCTCGGAAATAGCAGCCTAGATCAAAGTGTTTTCTGCATAATCTCACTCACTTCTGTTGCTGATAACAGCATTGAGCCACTTTGAAGATGTAAAAAAAGAAATAAAAAAAAACACATCACTTGTCGACATATACAGCACATTCCACACTTACTAACAGCCCTTAAAGACATAAATAAATCTTTCATTACAGAAATATAACCTCACACAATTTATATGTTAAATAAAGCAGTTAAACTGAAAACACTAGTCTGTAAAATAAAATTCCCCAATGACTCTAGTGATTCCTATGAAATACAAGTACCTAAATATATTTTATATTTTTACCAGGGTATAACTACAACATTCTACTATACAAAATGGGAAGTACAAGAGAACATGCAATTTAATTAAGACTGATATGTGTTAATGTTGTTAGCTGCAAGAAAGAAGCTACTTACCAAGGCTTGGAGCAAAAACTGAAACATTTTAAAATGACCAAATCTGAGGCAAGAGTTAAAGAGCTTGTTTAGTCACTGAGCATTGTGTGAAGGATGGTACAAATTGTCCACAGCTAACAGCACTGTCTTCAGTGCTAATTTATGCTTCAGCAGTGAACTAAAGTGTTTTGTTTTTTATTATTATTCATTTTACTCACATTTTACACATATTTACAGAGAGTAGATGTGGAGTGCGCTGTGTGGAAATAAAGTGGAGAAAAAAAAAACGTTTTAATTTCATCAGAATTATGGTGACGTGATCTCCTGAGTAATCGTGTAGTTCACTGGGAGTTGCAGCTTCCCAGTGGGACGCCGATTAGGCTCCATTAAAGCTCCCTGACCGTTAACCGCTGAGGGTTTAAGTCATTAATACTCACACAGAGCTGGCAGAAGCACACAGGGGCACATGAACAGCTATATTTGGAGAAGAAATCTGATGCCAAAATATTGATATAAATATATATAATCTTAAATCAGAAATTTCAAAGGACCCACACATTTCAGGACCATTTTTTTTCAGTCACATGTCTTTTGAAAAACACTCTGTTCTCTTTCACTTCCTCCCTTGGGTGTTTCAGTCAAAGCCAAGTGTTTCCTGTGGCTGTTGGTTTAGATGTCATTTGATCTGTATGCACAAAGGAACAACATGGAGAACCATAAGCAGTGGCGTTGGGAGGCACATATGATTTAAAGAAAAAATCATGCTTTAAAGCTAAAATATAACATTTAATTTCATACAGTACTACAGAACATCGGAAAAGGAAGTATAAGAGTAGCAACATCTTCTCCTTTTGTGAAACTGTTGTTTATGATAAATGGCTGTTAAAAAATCCGTTCCTCTTTTTTGTTTATAATTCTCCAAACTGTCTTCATAAGTCCACAAAAAGAAAAAAAAATCACTAGAAAAAATAAAAATAAAATGGTTTCCTCAAGAAATGCTGAATGCAAGAAAAGTTAGTGAGGAAGCCAGTTTGAGACAGAAGGGATAAAGTATTTGGACCAAAGTTGGACGCCCTGGTGTAACCTCTGCAGACTATTAAATTCAGCGCCCAGTGGAAGCAGGAACAGTCTGTATTTTTGTGTGCTTGTGTGCCGCTCAGCTGACTCGGGCCGGTTTCAGGAAGGGTTCAGCTTCTTGGGATTGCAGCAAAACACAAAGAGCTTTCAAACTGCGGGGAAGATGAATTGTGTGTGTATTTGGAGACTCATCAGTATTCAAATGCTTGAAGTGGTTCGTAATTGTGAGATAAAGTCAGGGATTCATTTCATATGTTGGCTCATTGTTGATGTGTTACTCCATTTCATTTTGCAACTTTGAATCCCCCACGAAACATTTGGACAAACATTCTGCATTGTTGAATCTGGCAACTCCCTTTTATGAAATACCAATAATATTTCACTGAGCACATTTCTTTGCAACCTAAAAATGTTTGCAGCTTCCTCCTGTTCTCTCTTCTGTCGTTTCCAAGATGATTTTTAAATCTGAAAGTTTAACTCTATCACCCATGCAATTTTGTTTCCCCTCCTCTCCAGGATTCAAGCTGAAAGACTTCTTGAGAGACGGCGAAACGCTTTCTCACTTTCTGCACCACAACGCATCGCTCTCTCATCACACGTTGAAGCAAATTTTGGAGGCTGACGTCAATTTGGAGAAGGTAAAATATTAGGATTGTTGCAGATAAATCACAGCGGTTGTGCATAAATCTAATGGCCTTGGCTTTGCAGTATCTGTTGGACTAAAGGATTCAGCCAGAGCACAGCTAAGCCCTTAATACCCGGGGGGGTGGAAGTACATTGGGTCGGTGGTTGGATGGATGGATGTTCAAGCTATTGAGCAGTAGTCCCTGTCAAATTTGTTGTTTTTCCCTGGATGTTTATCATGATTTTTTTCCCCCTACATCAAATTTTCTGTTGTTCCCTTAGCTGAAAAGACAAACTGTTTTTTCTTCAGCGTCCATTTCTTCTTGTTGCGTGTTAAAAGGAAATTCTCTAAGCCTATCCTCTCCCATCCATATGAGCTATATCTGAATAACTCGAACCTCGTTTTCTGACCGATTCTCCGGCCCTTCCTTCACCTCTGCTCTGCGGCTGCAGTCACATGATTGCATCCCTCCCCCTCCCAGTTCCCCTCACGTGCAGAGACAGAGGCTTTAAATCAAAAACACGTTACACCATCTGATTCTACCAACCCCTCCGCCCTGCTGCCCCCTTCTACCAGGCGCTCATTGATCACAGATGGGAACGTCTCATAGATCACGTAGCTCGCCAGGAACATCGCTCCGCCGTATCAATGACAATTATGAGACTGTTCACATTGCTGTAGCCATTTCTGTTGACATATAATGTAATATAATAATAGAATATTTTATTCTGCAGCGAAAAGGTGAATACACACACAGGGCGACATTATGTTTCTCGAAGGAAAACATGTTTTGAATTCTCTGTCTGTCAATTAGTATGATTCCCAATCCTCCCAACCGGCTTTAAGCCCTGATGTTTTTTCCAGTGAACAGATTAACAGCTGTGTTATGTGTGTGTTTATGCAGTTGTGTGCGCACGTGTGTGTTATGTTGTCTAATAGATGGGCTAGCACAGAGCGGTCAAGGACGTTTGGAGGCAGGCGAAGGGAGCTTCTCTTGCTCACAAACACACACATCTTGACTCTGTCGCCAAAAAAAAAAAAAAAGGAGCCTCTGTTCCCTGTAGGTTTCAGAAAAGGACCTTTTGTTACTTCACCTTTCTGCGATTTCTCCAACTGAAACATAACACTTTTCTTTTCTCCAGAGCAGGCAGGGAGATAAACAGTAACAAAACAAATTATGTTGAATTTGGTTACTTGGAAGTCTGAGTACATTGTTTGTCCCAGTATTTATATTACCAGTCCTTCTTTGTGGTTTTCTGCTGATTTTCTACAGTCTGTCCAATCTAAGGACTTTTTTTTTACCTATTAGCAAAAGACGATCTCCAGCTGCCTAGTGAAGCAAACATTTTGATGCAACATTGCTTTCTAAAACATGTGGCAAAATGTTGTATTAAATATTTAATATTTGTGTCTCTGAAATGTTATGGAAATAGCAGCTGACTGTAAGCCTAGTTTAAAGCTACAAGTAAGAATTTTCTTTGAAGTCAACCTGACTCACATTAGACAGATTGTCATATTTAATGACAATCTGTCAGTTTTTCTTTCTGTTTTGCTATTTAGTTGCAAAATCTTAACTATTTAAAATAAAAAACTTCTCTCTTTAAAACAAGATTCCAGGCCCATGTGTCCCTGGTGACATCGCATAAGGCATTAGTCAGCTGATCAGAGTTTGAGTGCCTCCATTGTTATTTTTTGTAACTTGTTTCATATTTTTACATGTTTTAATCACAATTCTTAATAAATTGTGTTTATTTGCATAGTATAAATAGTTTGAGAAATTGTCTTGAATATCTGGGAAATTTCTCAACAATAAACCATACAGAGGCCATTTGAAGATTATTTTTGGCAGACTGGACTGGAATTTAAAACTTCAATCTGTATGTTAAAATCTCCAAAATGCAAAGTATTTTGTGGAACCAAGCAGTTTTATTGTTACTAGGTGAAAAACCTCAAGTTTGTATTGTTAGGCTATTTTTTTGTGTATTTTAAGAGGAATACATTGGACTGTTTTTGATCTTTTGAATTTAAATAGTTTTGTTTCTGTATTTCAGGTGCTCACAAAAGGTTTTGGATTCCATCTCAGAGATCTTTGCAACACCACACCGCTGGAGGAGTTTGTCCACATTGCAGACCGTAACGTGTCCCACTTGACTCAAGAGATCATCTGCAAATCATCCAGTAACTGGCTGAACAAGGCTCAGAACCATTTCCTCTCCAATTTGGACTTTCTGAAACCGATTTGGGTGAGTTTGATTAATTTTTTGAGTTAATTTCAGTTTGAATTTTGATATCATGATAAAACCATCCCCCCCCCCCCCTCCCCCCCGTTTCATAATTATGAGTATTTATTCTAATGGCCAATAGGTTAATTATTTTGTGTGGTGCAGTAAAGTGTCATTTTTTTATACTTCAGAGTGTTATCATTACAAAGGATTGGCCCAAATATAATAAAAAAACTCCTGACATCTAGATGTTTTTCTTGTATAAGGAATGTTTTCTTTACAAGAATTTCCTCCCTTTCCTGTTTGGTGTCGACTCCTCTGTTCACAAACAGTCTCCCCCTTTCCATAAACTTTTGACCTGTATACAAATCATTATGAGGAAGGATGGCAAAAGGTGAACAAAACAGTTTGATGTTCAGAACTTAAAAGCAACAACAAAAAGTCAATAATTTCGTCAAAAGTCAACATAAAACATAGTGATGCTCATTATGGTTTGTTCTTTCAGGTTTCTTATTATTTCAGCATAGAGAAAAAAACCATGCCTTGTTGATGACATGCGAACAAGCACTCACTAATATAGGATATGATTCCCAGAAAACAAACTTTGTCCTCAAAACTGAGTCCAATCTTTGCGAAACCCTTTTGATGCAATCGTGGACAATCTTTTCAGCATGGGCAAAAAATGTTGGGAAGAACTCTTGCAACACTCCCAAATTTTCTCCCATCTCTTCCCTGACCTGATTGTGAAAATCTGTAACAGGGAGGAGGAGAGAAATTATAGATTAGAAGTAAGACAAAAGCGAACAAGTTCGGAAGAGAAAGTTGAGAGTTCACTGGAGTATTGTTGGTTTTTCCCTAGAAGGCTGTTCTCTTTTCATTGACACCTGTGCTTCATCAAATGTCCGACATTCCAGCACCCTGCAGCCTACAGTGATAGATAAGAGCTCTCAATCACACATTCAAACACCGGCATACCCAGACTGCACAGGACAAAAAAAGAAGAGCTCAAATCCCCTTAAACATTTTTTTTCTTGCCTCCCTGTCTTGATGATTTTCATTATCACAACCTTCATTTTGCCTCCCTTCTTACAATTCCATGACAGTTTATCTTGTCTAATTGAACAAACAAGGAAAAACTCCTCCTCCAGAGAACTTTGTAGTAAAAGAAAGAAAGAAGTCATTATTTTAGAAAGATGAACTAAGAATTATCCATTGTCTTTGGCAGAAGGATGTGAGCTCAGACCCCAAAGCCGTCCAAGATGTCTCGGCAGCGACCAACAACCTCCTGGAGAGCCTCGGCGTGCTTGGCGTTGAGGTAAATGAACTGCTGACATGTACAGAGAGCACCACCCACACAGTACCACATGCAAACATGACATCCTAATTATTTGTATCCAAAGTTCAGTTGTCATGTTTGTGACTGAAATCAATTCCTAACCACACAGATAAACTGTCAGAATTCAACCAAAGGTAATGGTGTAGCAATTTGTATGTGTAGGTTTGGTCAATATTTCTGAGTAGAAACGATTTAAAGGCCAAAAGACACGCAAGTTCATTAATGCAACCAACTGCCGCGCCCCACCCCAAACAATTTTTATTATCATTTTGATATTCTTTTTTGTAATTTATATAAGTGAAATAGTGAAAAACACGTTAAATATATTCCAACAAAGTCGAATGCTAACATTTTGCCTCCCAACCACCTAAGATGTCCCCTTCATATGCAATGGCTGCCTCAAATATTGGCTTTACAATTAGCCTTGTCGCTAAGGTAGCAGACCTCCAGCTCAGAAACTCAACTACATGACTTCCAGAAGACACTAACTATACCATATTGAGATATTTATTGTCAAAACAACCATCAAAACCTTATACCTCACTGCATAATAAAAGAAATGAGGCAACCAGAAGCAACATCTTACATTTTTCACACTACTTGAGTAAAAATTAAACCCTTTTAATAACTAATATTAAACACCCTCTTACATCAAGAGTTAACCTGACAGAGAACCATCTACAACTGGATCTATGTCTTTTGTTCTTCAATAAAAGTAACCAGGGTACATGACAGACTTGACTCTGTGAAACATTAAGTGTACCATCACTGACGCTGAACGTAGCAGAAAACCATGAAGAGCCACATGTCTGACCCCAGCTAGTGTAACTGAGTCTGTAGTGTTGGAGTGCAATGAGAAATCAGAGATGCAGCAATAGGTTGAGCAAGCTCACCATAACACAACCCCCTTTTCTCTCAGGCTCAGGCTCTGCTGATCTGGCAAAATATAAAGACCCAGCTGTCTGTGCGTGTGCATGTGTGAGTGTATGTGGAGGCTTCCTGTCTAAGCAGCTGACAGACCCCTAAAGAACCGCTCTTTTCTTCCTTTACCAGTGAAAATGTTGCAACTTGAATTTCCTTTTTCCTCTTTGCACAATATTTAATTCCTCTTTTTTATTGGAACAGTGTAAAGGGGAAACTTTTGACACAATTATTAGAATCATTTGAAAATTTAAAGGTCTATGTTTTCCACAACTAAATAGCTGTTCTGTGGGCACAGTGCGGCATACGTGGTTAAAATGAAAGAGCAGCCGTGGTCAGCTGATATGCAAGCAATGGCATGTTGCTGCTAACAAAATGCAGGAGACCTGCAAAGACCAAATTATCTTTTTTTTATTTTAAAGGATAAAATTAAAAAATTTTATCTTTTTAATTAAAAATAAATTAATTAGATAATTAGATTTATTTAGATAATTAAATCTTAATTATCTAACTTAAGGCAGTTTCTCATAGTTTGGAGTAATTCAAGAATTCAAGAAAAACTAAAGTAGATTGAGTTACAGAAAAATGTACTTTTTCAATCATTTTACATTGTTTTGGACAGAATGCTGTCTATTTCAGGGCTAACTAAAGAGATTATTATAAATCTTTTTAACACCTTGATGAAGTCCTGGTGTATAAAAAAAATACTCAACACAACATAGATCAATTCCAGGATCAAACTGGTTGTTTTCTTGCAGTTCTGCATGTATGTGTTTTGAAAGGGCTACGTGTGAGAACTTCATTCGAGTCATCAGGTGGACATTTTCCAGCCAGTCACCCCCTAATACAGCAGTAGAAAGGGAATCAGTGTTCAGTTTTTCTGCTGACCATTATTTTGCTTTCCTCACTGCTCTTCTTATCAAAACAACCTCAGATAGCCTCATTTGCCATTCCTGGTGGAAAAAAACTAAATTTCCCCTACACTGCATCCTTTGCAGTTTTATTGCATTTCCAGCAAAAAAAACAAGCCAAAAAGAAGTCTTCCATTATCCAAAACACATCAAACGTTAACTTAATATACTCTGATTTCTTGGAAAATGTGTTCAGTATCTGTTATGCTTGTTAACATTTTATTGTGTGATCAGCCTTTGAGCTGCTCTTGTCTACAAAGCTGTGTGCTGGAGTGGAAACTTGAACTTTAATAACCTCACAGAGGCTGTGTGCTGAGGTTACTCTGGGACAATTCTGTTCTTCTGCCTATCTGCCTGCCTACCTGGCTGCCTATCTGCATCCCAATTTTATTTTCCATGTGCGTGCAAGTGCAGCACATCTGCATTCTTGTATATAGCAGGTATTACTCATCGTGCCACCTCGCCAAGTTAGCGTGGGTGTTCGTCTTGAAGGGAATGACAAAATCATCTTCTTCCCAAGAAAAACGCTCATTCACACAGACCTACAAACACAGTTTTGGTATCCAAAGTCACCTACGTACACATGGTGATAAAGAGACGCGTCGCTCAGAAGGTTGCACTTTGTATGAGAAAGGTTGTGGCGAAGAGGATGTTGGCACTCTTAAGTGGAACGACAAATGTAAGCATCTGCCACAACACACAGAAAACCTCATGAGCAGCGAGTATAAACTAGCATGCGGCATTTGTACACACACACACACACACACACACACACACACACACACACACACACACACACACACACACACACACACACACACACTCAACGCCATGCACTATTTCAGATTTAACTGCAAGAAACGAAGTTACCCTGATGTAGCTGCAGACTCAGCTGCAAGGTAAACCGGGTTTAAACAGTAACAGAGAGACTGGCTCTCACGTTCTCAAGTTTTGAATATCTGTTTTAAGTGCCATGGGCAAAAATAGACCCATAAATATATGAAACAGCACTGTTTTCTGTTATGTGACACCCAGGAAACACTGGATGTTTGCATATCATCTTGCCCATATGTGCCTGTGCGTGCATGTGTTTCTTTGTCTGCGAGTGCAGAGTTGCGAATAAATGTCAGGATAATAGCGCTCTACTTGTGGAGCCAGCAGAGTAGAGCGCCTGTTGGAAGAAATGACCGAGAGTAACCTCTCTTTGTTCTCAACCCTCCCTCTGGTTTCAACTCCTGCTTCTAACACAGCCACTTTAATTCTTTCTTTCTCTCTTTCCTCTCTCACTTTCTTTCTTTCTTTCTTTTTTTCTTATCGGGTATAGTTCTTACCCCTCCATCCTACCACCCATACTTGCTAAATGGGTGAGATCTCCCTCTTATTCATCCTTCTTTCATTCCTTTCTTGTCACGAGTTGAATCCCTGATTACATGTCTAGTTGCACAGCTGGGAAACATAGTTAAACCTGTGCTGACTTGTCACTTGATCTATGCTAACCTTGCTGTGCGGTGAACCCGGTGATGTCAGAACGCATATGACTGCTGAGTTGACGGTATAAAACCCCACTTCCCATTTCTCACACTGAAGAAAACCAAAATGTGACAAAAACTCAAATTGCTCTCCATTGGAGACAAACAGCTACAGAGTTTATGCCAATTTCAGACAAAGGCAGCAATTCAAACAGAAGTTCTTTTCACGCATTATCAAGAAATCCCCGAACAAAGAAGAGGGCTGTGTGCTGTTTTGTTCCAAACATCAGGATTCTTTCCAGTTTTTAACGCGCATATTTCTACCTCTGCGTTGGCCTACAAGTATCAGTTTGTGAGTTGTTGATTTGCTGCAGAGCAACAACATTGTTGCTGTGGCATAAACACTCGGCATGATGGCTGTTTCTGATGAAAGACAGTGTGCTGACTCGCATTACGTGTTATCTAGGCTCTTCCCTTAAAAGCAGCGCAGACCCTCTCACACACGCACGCTCGGAGGACTGGGAACAGCAGTTAAATTTATCTTAGTTGGGCAGACGGTCAAGTGTTAAGTGTCTCCACCCCTCAGAGCGGAGCTTTTCTACATGTATCGAATGTACACGCACTGTGCGCATGACGACTGCTTTAAATTGAGCTGTGGCAAACGATAACCTGTCAGATGTGGATTTTTATGTCTCGTATTTTGACTGCCAACTCAGTACAGGAGAAACTGAGACTTTTGAGGTTTCTTGAAGGTGTGAAAAAAGGTGTGAAAAAGTGGGGGAAACTGAAACCGTAAGCACAGAGAAAAAATAAATAAATAAAACAGTGAGATAGTCTTTTTTATGCCCAAAAGGGACTAATTTTGGGCATAATTTTTGACTAAAATCATTTATTTTAAAAAACATGGGAAAAAAACAACTCACAGATATTGAAAAAAACAAACTTTGAGTTTTCTATCAGTTGTCCATATAACTTTATGGGGTGCAAAAACTGACCAGAAAAATATCTGACCTCTGAATTTCCAACTGGTCGGTCATCAATAAGTTCCAATTGTGCTGAAAATGACCAATTTATAATCACAAGTAAAAAATGGCACAAGTAAAAACATGACTAAATTATGCTTTCTAAGTGAATCCATCAGTTTTAATATTTGGAATTAGCTTTACTCTGTCTTTAAGCTTAATGTTTGTGTCTCTCTCGACAGCTTGCCAGCATGAAGAGCTGGAAAGACATGAGGAAGGAGATCCTGTACCTGACTGCAAACTCAACAGGTTCTCCGAAGCAGATGTACCAGGCCGTGTCGCGTATCGTTTGCGGACATCCAGAGGGAGGCGGCCTGAAGATCAAATCCCTCAACTGGTACGAAGACAACAATTATAAGGCTCTGTTTGGACACCACGGCAACGACAGCGACAGTGAGCCCATCTCCGCCTATGACAACTCTTCAAGTAAGCATCCTTATATTTGTTTTAAATATAAGAGTTGTTTGCTCCCAATTTTTATCTGTTCAATACTCAAACTGCGGTTTGTGTTTCTGTTTCAGCTCCTTATTGTAACAACCTAATGAAGAGCCTGGAGTCCAGCCCCATTTCCAGGATGATCTGGAGAGCCCTCAAACCTCTTCTGATGGGGAAGATCCTGTACACCCCAGACACTCCAGCAACACAGAGGATCATTCACGAGGTACAACCGATCCCTCACAGTAAAGCTCATTATCAGAATACCTCTAGTAAGAAAAAGTTGACCTAATAGCTTTAATTTTGCAGGTCAACAAGACCTTCCAGGAGCTCGGAGTGCTGAGAGATCTGGGCGGCATGTGGGAAGAAATGAAACCTAAATTTTGGAGATTCATGGAGAGCAGCGACGAGATGGACTTAGTCAGGGTGAGTATGTACACTGGCATCATTTCTGTAGACAAAACATGGCTGTGTTCCCAGTGTTCCTTCCTGTTTAGCCCCCCAAAAAAATCAGGCAATTTGAGGGAATGTATGTAATTATTTATCCTGAGTGACCCGCACAGAGAGTTTTTCTTTTTGGGTCACTTTCAAGTTCTAGGGCAGCAAAGAAAGATGGATAATAATAAAAAAATAATAAAAACCAAAGTACAAAATCAAACCCTACATTCTCTGAATACATTAATAACAGAGAGTCAACCACACAGAGCTATTGCTCCACTTCCTCAGTTTAGATGAGCAGCTTTTAGTGAGCATAGAGCTCATAACGTGGCTGTTTTATTGATGGGAACTTTTACCCAATTTTCACCACCTTCTTTCCTTAACAAACTACTTAAACACCACCTCCACCTAGTGGTGTCTGCTTGTAAATTACCTTGTACATTTTTCTAGGAGTCAAAGATAACAAACTTGTATTATTTTTGTTTCTGTCCGTAATGTATTTATTGTAGAAGCCCACATCCTGGGGTACTTTTTTTAACATTCAAACAAAGTCGTTTTCTCAATAAAAAAAAAAAAAAAGATGAGCTTATGAAAAATACTTTTTTTTATATTTATCAGAACATGTATCAGAACAATTCATTTGCAATTGGTAGAAAATAGAGCACAAAACAGCTGCTCTCTGAAACCGAAAGGCTAAAGTAATGCAGTAACCATTCAGAGGTTTTCCTTTTTTGCACAGTTACTTGACATAAATCATTCTGTTTTTCTTCCAGTCCCTGCTACAAAGCAACATCGGTGCCGCTTTCCTGGACGCTCATCTCAGTGAGACCGAGTGGAGTGTGTCCGATGTGGCAGACTTCCTTACAAAAGTCTCAGAGGACCGCAGGCCTTCGGGGTCAGCTTACACATGGAGAGACGCGTTCAATGAAACCGACCGTGCCATAAAGACTATTTCACAGTTCATGGAGGTTAGTGACTTACACATTTTATTTTATTATTCCATTGGAAGGCAACAAAACAGAAATCTAGACCATTAGATTACATTTTTACCTAATCCTTTTTTTTAAACCTCCAGTGTTTAAATGGGAAATTATGTTAATTATGTTTAAGATCCTGTCAGTAAATCAGAGATTCATGGCTCTTGAAGTAGTCTGTAAAAACTTTCTCTGTCTTTGGATAAAACCAATAAGAAAACCAACGACTGGGGAAAAGGGCGTTAAATGCTGATTATCTTTTTAGGTCATCTCCCTGTAAAATCGTCATTAGTTTTTCCAATGGTTTTGCTTGACCTCAAATACCAGCACAGCTGTTAATACAAACCTTGAAATTAAATCTAAATGTTCTTCTGCTTCACATGCTTCATCAAACTAACTCAAAGCCATGTGATCTGTATCACTTAAATAGAACAAGGTCAGCCGTAAATCCTCCCACTGTTACTCAGTGCTTATTCTCTGTACTTGTTTTGTTCTCAGGAAAGTTCTTTAAATATCTGCTTCCACCTTCATAATGATCTATTTCTTCTCCTGTCATGTTTGATCATGTATATTTTAAGTTATTAGTCTTCCATTTCCTTCTAACAGTCTGTAGATTAAAAACAAATATAATCAGTTACGTATCCATTTCACAACGTTTACAGCCTCTCTGACCAATGTTCCACTCCAAACAACCCAGTGACCTACTGACTTTCTCTAAGGAGATCCTATAATCTATATACACAGTTGTTTGTTGCAGTAAAATCAATGTTACAGCTCCAAATAACCATAAACGTTCACCTATTAGTGGTTTCTATGCTGTATTTCTCTGAATTTGCTCTTCTGAATGTTTAAAGTTGATCAAAGTTGGAATGAAGGGATGTGGCAAAATTCAACTCATGTTAGATAAGCAAGTGACGGGTTGATCTGTGGGGAAGTTGAACCGATCGGGTAAAAAAATTATGTGGTTATTCTGTTTAAAACGCAGAATGAACTTTTGAACTGTAAGAGGTTCATAAACTGTTTTATCATTAACAAGATAACAAGGATAACTCAATAAAATAGGATAAATGGTAATAACAGTCAATCACCTAACAGTTAATTGGACCTCTTATAGTTTTATTGGCACAACAATATAACAATAAAAATTCTGAATCACTGCAGCGACATTTTCTCATTAAATCCTTTCCCTACTTGCCTGATTTCTTTGGCTCTTCTTCTAACTCCCTCTTCTTTTAGTGTGTGAACTTGGACAAACTGGAGTCGGTCCCCAACGAGGAACGCCTGGTCAACAAGTCCATGGGTCTTCTGAATAACCAGAAGTTCTGGGCAGGAATCGTGTTTCCCGACATCGCTCCCAACAGCACCGACCTGCCGCCCAACATCAATTACAAAATCCGCATGGACATCGATAACGTGGAGAGGACCAACAAGATCAAAGACGGGTGAGTGGCGATGGGAAAGACTTTTTTTTTCTTTTTTTTTTTTGTCTTAGGTTGTTTGCTTGGCAGTTTTCACATTTGCTTTTTTCATTACTTTGCAGATACTGGGACCCTGGTCCCAGAGCGGACCCCTTTGAGGACCTGCGCTACGTCTGGGGTGGATTTTCTTACCTGCAGGACGTCATTGAGCAAGGAATCATCCGAGCCATCACTGGTATTGAGGAGAAGACGGGCATTTACATCCAGCAGATGCCCTACCCTTGCTACGTTGATGATATGTAAGCGATTGCATTTAAAAAACACTTTTCATGTACAAAGATCTGGCAGGATTGTACCTTAAACATTTCACTCCTTTTTTTTTTCTCAGATTCCTGCGAGTTATGAGCCGGTCGATGCCTCTCTTCATGACGTTGGCCTGGATGTACTCTGTGGCCATCATCATCAAAGGCGTGGTGTATGAGAAGGAGGCGCGGCTGAAGGAGACCATGAGGATCATGGGACTGAACAACGGCACCCTGTGGCTGAGTTGGTTCATCAGCAGTTTAATCCCACTGCTGATCAGCGCCGGCTTGCTGGTGATGTTGCTGAAGGTGTGTGTGGATGAAGATAAGCACATGCATCATTTCTATCATTTAAATAGTGAAAAACGTGAGGTTACTATAATTTTTTTTACTCTTCTCACAGATGGGAAACCTTTTGCCGTACAGCAACTCAGGCGTTGTGTTTCTTTTCCTGGGATCCTTCGGTGTTGTAACCATCATGCAGTGTTTTCTGATCAGCACTCTGTTTTCTCGTGCCAACCTGGCGGCGGCCTGCGGAGGAATAATATACTTCACCCTCTACCTGCCCTACGTTCTGTGTGTTGCTTGGCAGGATTACGTGGGATTTGGAGCAAAACTTGTAGTGGTGAGTGAGATAGATTTCATTACACCTGAATAAACGCAGTCCCATGCATTTTCATTGATACCACTGGTAAGGTCATGTAAAAAGTAAATTTATATTTTACAGAGCACATGGTTCTAGGTGTTGCTTTAGTGTGATCTTAAACTGCTGCAGTAAAAATGATTGTTACACAACGTTTACTTGTGTTTCCAATAAAAGTTGTTGGCACCGTACATCCATATCTCAAACCTAGCGTGATACACAGGGGATCCCAGGAATTCCTGCTATGTAAACTGTGGATATTGTGTTTCTCTCTCAGAGTCTTCTGTCCCCTGTGGCTTTTGGCTTCGGCTGCGAGTACTTTGCCCTTTTTGAGGAGCAAGGTGTGGGAATCCAGTGGTCTAACCTTCTAGCGAGTCCCCTGGAGGAGGACAGCTACAACCTGACCACCTCTATATGCCTCATGCTGTTCGACGCAGTGCTGTACGGGATAATGACTTGGTACATCGAAGCTGTTTTTCCTGGTAAGACGCACAATTTTTTTTTATTTTTCTTAAAAAATGTGATGTAATCTGCGCAATATAAGTCATTTTAAAAACACTTAATTCTGTTGCAGGTCAGTACGGGATCCCCAGGCCTTGGTATTTCCCTTTCACAAGAACATATTGGTGCGGAGAGAAGGAGAATCAAAACATTAACACTCCTCTGTCAAAGAAGGGCAACGCTGACGGTACAGCAAATACAATCCTATGTAATACCAAACTGCAAGAGAAGCCTTTGCTTATTGCTAACATGTTATTCGTGATTTCATCACATCTACAGCTGTGTGCATCGAGGAGGACCCAAGCCACATCGACCCGGGTGTTTACATTGAAAACCTGGTGAAGATCTACAGCCATGGAAACAAGCTGGCTGTGGACGGATTGACCCTTAAGTTCTACGAAGGCCAGATCACCTCCTTCCTCGGCCACAACGGAGCTGGCAAAACTACAACCATGTAAGTTCACATGTTCAGTGCGTTTACCAACTGGAGAAAAGGCAAACGACTCATTTCAAAGTGGTGACCACGTTCTGTCTGTGATAGGTCAATCCTGACCGGACTGTTCCCACCCACCTCTGGCACCGCCTACATCCTCGGCAAGGACATCCGCTCCGAGCTCAGCACCATCAGGCAGAACCTGGGGGTTTGCCCGCAGCACAATGTGCTTTTCAGCATGTATGTATGCACTTTAACTGGAAAACACACTTAGCACACTTGGGGCCCCCTTTCTCGTTTTTCAAGCGTTTGTGCCGTTTGTTGGTTTGCCTTGAATCAGGCTGACGGTCGAGGAGCACATCTGGTTCTACGCTCGCCTGAAGGGTCTGTCCGAAGAGAAGGTGAAGGCTGAAATGGAACAGATCGTCAACGATGTCGGACTGCCGCACAAGAGAAAGTCTCGCACCAGCACGCTGTCAGGTCGGTTTCAGGTTTCTCTTCATTATTTTCATCACTTAAATTGTTTTACACATGTTTGAATTTGGAACATATGTGTTTTTGTGCAGGTGGGATGCAGAGGAAGTTGTCTGTAGCGTTGGCGTTTGTCGGAGGTTCTAAGGTTGTCATTCTGGACGAGCCTACTGCTGGTGTCGACCCGTACGCACGCAGGGGAATCTGGGATCTGCTCCTCAAATACAGACAAGGTAAATGAAACAAATGTTATTTTTGTGTGTCATGTATGTAAAAGTCGGCCAATGGGCTTTAGTATGGCAGCGTTGTAGTGAGCGACCTTATGTTTTTATGCACCTTTTAGCCCGCACCATCATCCTGTCCACCCACCACATGGATGAGGCTGACATCCTGGGAGACCGTATTGCTATCATTTCCCATGGCAAGCTGTGCTGCGTGGGCTCCTCTCTCTTCCTGAAGACTCACCTGGGAACCGGCTACTACCTGACGCTGGTCAAGAGAGACTATGACCTGCCTCTACAGTCCTGCAGGAATTCTGCCAGCACCGTCTCCTACATAAAAAAGACAGAGAAGGTAACCGAAAAGACATTTTCATGTTTACTAGCCTGCTTTAAAAAAACATAAAGATGGATTTATTAAGGTTTTTTTTTTACCCCCACTTTTTTCAGGAGGACAGCGTATCAGAGAGCAGTTCAGATGCTGGCCTCGGCAGCGAACCTGAAAGTGAGACTACCACTATTGGTAAGAACTGGAAGATTAATTTTTCTATATAAAAATTCAAAAATGATTTTCACCCACCTTTCTCTCTTTCTTTTTTCTTCCTGCTCATCTTTCCCATTAGACGTCTCCCTCATCTCCAGTGTGATTTTCAAGCACGTCTCAGAGGCTCGTCTGGTGGAAGATCTCGGACATGAGCTCACCTACGTCTTGCCATACCAGTCGGCTAAAGACGGCGCCTTTGTTGAGCTTTTCCATGAGCTTGATGATCGACTTACCGACTTAGGAATCTCAAGCTATGGAATTTCTGACACCACCTTGGAAGAGGTAGGAGCTGCTTTCTTAACGTAACCCTTTAATTCATTTTTAGCCAAAATTCCCTGAATCTCAAGCAAACCCTTAAACTGACCTTTATTTCTTTTGATGCGGCAGATTTTCCTGAAAGTGGCAGAAGATAGCGGTGTTGATTCTGTTGAGCTTTCAGGTGAGATTTACGATGTTTTAAATGCGGCAACTGCAAATGAAAACAAAAATGAAAAACAAATACAAGCACTGAGTAGAGTAAAAATAAGCAACTATACTTTGGTGTTTTTGTAGATGGAGTGGTACCAACAAGAACCCGACGGCGACATGCCTTTGGAGACCACCAGAGCTGCCTGAAGCCCTTCACCGAGGATGACTTTGACTTCAATGACTCTGAAGGTGACCCAGGTAGAATTTAATTGCCCGCCATGCAGAGCAATGACGAATCTTTCTGTTTTAATACTGAGGGGCATTGTGCATTTCAAAAATATGCAAACAATCTGAAACATTTTACAGAAACTCAGGCAACCTGAGGCTCATGTGCTGCTGTTACAAAACTGGAACAGTTTCATGCTTTCAGCAATAACTACAAGTTTCATTGCTGTTGCAAAACCGGAGAACACATTTATCTTGTTTGTACGTTTGCTGACAATGTGTCTTTTCTGTGCAGAATCTCGTGAGACTGACTGGCTCAGTGGAACAGATGGCAAAGGTTCATATCAGGTCAAAGGCTGGAGTCTGAAGAGACAGCAGTTTGTCGCGCTCCTATGGAAACGGTTCCTCTACGCTCGTCGCTCTAGGAAAGGCTTTTTCGCTCAGGTGTGCTGTGGTTAAAGTTATGGTGCTCTGATCATTAACATAACTTACTAAGTTCATTATTTTACACCCTGCCCATTTTATTGCACTGAAGTTTAAATGCTCTGGTACGTATTTTTCAGATTGTTCTGCCAGCAGTGTTTGTGTGCATTGCACTGGTGTTCAGCCTCATTGTTCCGCCGTTCGGGAAATACCCAAGTCTGGCTCTGCATCCCAGCATGTATGGAGAGCAGTTTACCTTCATCAGGTGGGACATCACTGATATCTGGCATTCCTTTGGAAAAAATGTAAACCTCCTTTGTTTAATTCTATATGGCATTTTGTCACAGCAGTGTTTATGCTTTCGTTTCTGAGAACAAAAAGGGAAAAAAGAAACAGTATGAATGAGTAAATAGTGTTTTTACATTAAGAGGTGTACATATATGTAAAGGATTACATGATGGTGGTAAGAATTATTATTTTAACAAGTCCTGCTAAAAGATGATAATGATGAAGAAAATAACTGCTTTATATGAAGGATTTTATAATGAGCTATTTCTTGTACATTAAATGTAAGAAATGCCATTACTTAAAGTGTCCTGTCTGTGCCTTTGCAGTAATGACATACCTGAAGAACCTCACAACCACAAACTGCTGGGAGCTTTGATAGACAAACCAGGGTTTGGAACACGATGCATGGAAGGAGAGCCCATACCGTAAGTGGGAAAATAATAACTTTATTTATGGAGATTGTATATCCAGAAAATGTTAACTCCAGTAAAAACAAAAATCAAAACGATGTAGTAATTAGAAATGGAAAAGTTCAGCTAAAAACTAAAATGTTGCTCTCTCTGCGTGCTCCAGGGACACACCCTGTGTGGAGGTGAAGGATGATTGGACGCTGCCTCAGGTTCCTCAAAGTGTCAGAGATATATTCGACAAAGGCAACTGGACCATGGAGAACCCGTCTCCACTGTGTGAGTGCAGCTGTGAAGGCCGTAAGAGGATGCTGCCCGAGTGTCCCGCCGGGGCCGGTGGACTTCCACCACCACAGGTCAGTAGGACCAACGAAAATCTGAACTCAGTTATGGCATCAAAAGTGCTACACACACAAACTCAACTTGGCACACAGCAATGAAGTCGCATGGTTTGTCTTTGTATCCAGATGATGATCAGTGACAAAGACACGCTGCAGAATTTGACTGGTAGAAACGTGTCGGACTACCTGGTCAAAACCTATGCTCAGATCATCGGCAAGAGGTAAAGACTCTGACCTCTGATGTTACATTTCTAATTTATGAGTTCTAGCCTTTCATTATATGGTTTCCCCTTTTACAGCTTGAATAACAAGATCTGGGTCAACGAGTTCAGGTACATTCCAAGACGTTATGCGTCTTTAAAAAATGAAGAAGAAAACATTGATCTGAGTGCTTCTCTGCTGTGAGCTGCTCTGATGTAAAAATGTTTGATGTCCTTACAGATACGGTGGATTCTCTCTGGGCGCCCGAGGTTCCCATGTTTTGTCCCAAACTGGTGATATTGATGAAGCTGTTGTGCAACTGAGGCAACTCTTCCGACCTGAAGAGGTAAGAATTAGATTAGAATAATGACATTATTCTTATTATACAGAGCCAGTTTGGTTTTACTGAAGGAAATTTCTATTTCAGTCTTTGTTACTGAGGGAAAAGCAAAATCTGCATGGATCCTAGATAATTTTGGTTTATAATTATAGAGTTGTGGTAAATCTTGAAATTTAAGCAGTGTCAGTTTACATGATTTCTAAAGACAACTCTCTCTGTCTCTCTCCTTTCCTTTCTACCTCATCCATCCTCTAGGGAACGGCAGCCTTTCGTTTTTTCAGCAGTCTCTCTGGTTTTATCCAAGGATTGGACACAAAGAATAACGTTAAGGTTAGCAACTCTATATGTTTTTTATATTTAACACTTCATTATATTGTGATTGGTGCTGTTTAAATAATTATTGGTTTTAGATCCAAGTTTAAAATCTCCCCCTTTTCCTTTAGATTTGGTTTAACAACAAGGGCTGGCACAGCATCGGCTCCTTCCTCAACGTGATGAACAACGCCATTCTGAGGTCGAGTCTCAAACCTGGTCAAGACCCGATGAAGTTTGGCATCACCGCTTACAACCATCCACTAAACCTCACCAAGGAGCAGCTCTCACAAGTCGCACTGTGAGCATCACGATCAATTTGCCTCATGAATGCAAGCGGACATTTTCCCGACCTACAATTCTTACTTCTTGGGTTTTAGGATGACAACGTCTGTGGACGTGTTGGTGTCCATTTGCGTCATCTTTGCCATGTCCTTCGTTCCTGCCAGTTTTGTGGTCTTCCTCATCCAGGAGAGAGTAACAAAGGCCAAGCACATGCAGTTCATCAGTGGGGTGCAACCCTTGCTCTACTGGCTGGCCAACTTTATTTGGGATATGGTGAGAACATTACAAATTCATCACCTCTCGAGTGGCAAAGTATTCCAAGTGAAAATATTAAAAGGTCCTCCTCTTCCTTTTCCTTCTCGCAGTGTAACTACGTTGTTCCAGCTACGCTAGTGATCATCATATTTGTCTGTTTCCAACAAGAAGCCTATGTTTCTTCCACCAATCTACCAGTACTGGCTCTGCTGCTTCTCCTCTATGGGTAATTTGGATAAACTTTCTACACTGTGACTTTTTACTTCAACCACATTCAATGATTTCATGTAAATTTATGTTTTGCTTCTTTTACCAGGTGGTCAATCACCCCTCTGATGTACCCAGCCTCTTTCTTCTTTAAGATCCCCAGCACAGCCTATGTAGTTCTAACCAGTGTCAACATACTGATTGGAATCAATGGCAGTGTGTCCACGTTTGTCCTGGAGTTGTTTGGAAGTAATGTAAGTAAATGCTAGGAGTTTCAGACTACAGGATTTTTTTTTAAACATTATGAAGTTAAATTGGCATTAATTGCGTTCCTCTCTCAGGAGATCGGTGGTATTAATGACATCTTGAAGAACGTGTTCCTCATCTTCCCTCACTTCTGCCTGGGTAGAGGACTGATTGACATGGTGAAGAATCAAGCCATGGCTGATGCTTTGGAGAGATTTGGTGAGCCTTTACTTTGACCTGTTATCAATTTTATAGTCATATCATTGACTAGGACAAGAAAAGTCTCATGAAAGGCCATATTCAAGAGACGAAATGTCTGTTATAGGTGAAAACCGGTTTCGCTCTCCTCTGGCTTGGGACATGGTGGGAAAGAACCTGTTCGCCATGGCAATAGAGGGAGTTATTTTCTTCTGCATCACCGTCCTCATTCAGTACCGCTTCTGCTTAAAAGCCAGGTTGGTAAAACCTGTCATCAGTCGAGTTCACCTACCACCTACCCAGACATCACGAATGAAAACATTAGTTGACTCTCCTATTTTAAAACCCTGCAGATCCTCCACCGGCCATCTGAAACCAATTGGAGAAGAGGATGAAGACGTTGCCAGAGAGAGACAGAGGATCCTGAGTGGCGGTGGACAGTTGGACATTCTCGAGCTGAGGCAGCTCACCAAGATTTACAAGCGGAAACAGAAGCCGGCTGTGGACCGGCTGTGTGTTGGCATCCCTCCTGGAGAGGTACGCCCCAGTTTACAGACAATAATACAGAGCAACATGCAGGAATATTTGCATTTTTTGTATGAGATTAAGGGAGTGTGTTGAAATAATCGGAGCAGATGTACTCAGTGATACACATTTTCCCTTGTAGTGTTTTGGTTTGCTTGGGGTCAACGGAGCAGGAAAGACCAGCACCTTCAAAATGTTGACTGGAGACTCAGATGTGACCGGCGGTGAGGCCTTCTTAGCTGGCAAGAGGTATGAAACAAGACAAGCATTCTTATTTCATTTAAAACTAAAATAACATTTGGAGACTAATGTTCTTGTGCGTTTTCTCTCCTTTCAGTGTAAACACAGAAATAAACGAGGTGCATCAGAACATGGGCTACTGTCCTCAGTTTGATGCCATCAACGACCTTCTGACTGGAAGAGAGCACCTGGAGTTCTACGCCATCTTGAGAGGAGTACCTGAGAAGGAAGTGTGCGAGGTCAGCAGCAACACACATCATTGGTCTTTCATGTCCAACCTACTCCGATAACATGTATATCAAACAAGGAAAACTTAAGCTTGTCCAAACATTTAGCAAAACTCTTTTTTTCAACACTAGGTGGCAGAGTGGGGGATACGGAAACTGGGATTGATCAAGTATGTGGACAAAGCAGCAGGGAGCTATAGTGGAGGAAACATGAGGAAACTCTCCACTGCCATTGCACTCATAGGAGGCCCGCCTGTTGTGTTTTTGGTCAGTGAAACTACATATTAATCATAAAACATAAAGATGACAATGATCACGGCGGCACTAACTGATGTGTTGCACAGTATATTTCGGCTAAACGTATGTTATCACCTTGGTAACAGGATGAACCAACAACAGGAATGGACCCTAAAGCACGTCGGGCCCTGTGGAACGCCATCCTGAGCATCATCAAAGAGGGACGATCCGTGGTCCTCACCTCCCACAGGTCAGTCGAAGCATCTATTTGAACTATTGGAATCAATGAATTAAGTGAGCAATTTCTGCCGTATCCCTATGTCTGTGTATTGAATACATGTTTTCTCTCCTGGTTTGTCGCAGTATGGAGGAGTGTGAAGCTCTCTGCACCAGAATGGCTATCATGGTGAACGGCAGGTTCCGCTGTCTGGGCAGTGTGCAGCACCTTAAAAACAGGTAGGCCTGCACAAATGAAACATTTCATTACAACAAAATGCCATTTTGGTAACGAAATAAGGGGTGAAACCTGTAAACCCAAAGCATTTTTTTCATACTCAAATTTATTTTCCCGCCGTTATTCACTCTTAAAACAATAAATGTCTTCCCTCAGGTTCGGAGACGGCTACACCATCATCTTGCGCGTGGCGGGGCCGGACCCGGACCTGCGACTGGTGATGGAGTTCATAGAGCGGGAACTGGCAGGGAGCACGTTGAAGGAGAAACACCGCAACATGCTGCAGTACCAGCTCCCATCTTCACTCACCTCCCTCGCCCGAATCTTCTCCCTTCTCTCCACAAACAAGGAGGCGCTCAGCATAGAGGACTATTCTGTCTCTCAGACTACTTTAGACCAAGTAAGCAAGCGAAACACAGAGTTCAACATTCGCAAATTGGATCAAATATGGCGCTGCTCTGCAAATGAATCAAGAAGCAATAGAAAGCTTGTTCAAGTTACATTTTTATCTTGTGCTTGTGCTGCTAACCCACACTTTTTTACTGACTCCCTGAGTAGCTCACTACAGAAATCAAAAACAGCCACTGCTAAAGATTCAAATTAGTCTAGCAATATCTAATTGTATATATTTTTTCATTTCCCCTCTCTCAGGTGTTTGTTAATTTCGCCAAGGACCAAAGTGATGAGGACCACTTGAAAGACATCCACCTGAGCAAGCGGGATGCAGTCGTGGTGGATCTTTCCCAATTGAACTCTTTCCTCACGGACAGCAAGACAAGAGAGAGCTGCGTCTGATTTCTGAATCATGCCTCACAGTTGCTCCCTGCTAAAAAAAAAGACGAAAAAAAAAAACCGTGGACCACTGACTTGTGGGGGAGACGACCTATGGTCACTTTTTTATTTCTATTTTTTTAGTCTTTTTTAATTGTCATCGTGTTTCAGTGAACCTGCGTCTCATCGCACAGCCTCCGACGGAGGCAACGACGACAGGTTTTCGTGGCAGACGCTGAAACGATGAAAAACTCAATGCAAATCAATGCAAGTAAAATAAACGTCTATATATTTAAGGTTAGAAGGTAGCTGTGTAGAGGAGGGAGACTGGTGCTTCTCGTCACGACGTGGACTGGAAGAAAGAAGACACTTGAAGCGACGGCAGGATCTGAATTCCTCCGTTCGACTGGAAAGTCCAGGTTACTGACTTCACGGACAAGACACTTCGGTAGGGGATAACGCAAAACGAAATCTGGAAGGTTTTCGTCCCCATTCCTCGGAGCAGACGGCTGCAGTCTGCAGGACTGCCTGTAGGCAAGAGACAGCAGAGTTTATGACGTTGTAAGAACAAAGTCATTCGAATCATTCACTGCCAGCTGTTGAAAGATGGACTGACTCATTTTTTTTTTATTCAGGGTCAAACCTTTTCTCGATTTATATTCGTTACCAAGCGCAGTTGTTTTATAATCCAAGAGATGGTTGAAGGTAAGCATCTAAAAATCCCGTTTTAGTCTCAAATGTGCAATCATCTGTGTTTGAACTTTTGCTAATCTGAAAAAAAGACAAATCTTTTTAGCCAAGCATGGTTAAGTTGTTTCTCATGGTTGTCTAATAATTCAGACTGCTAACCAATGTGGGGTTCTTTTTAGTGTATTTGGTGTCCTTAACATTGTCCAGCACAGTGCCTATTCTGGTGGAGCGTCAAGCTTGAGCACTCCATTAAAAACAACAATGTATGTAGGCTGCCAAGGAATGTATAAGACCAATACCAACATGCAACAAAGCATAGAAAATAGTTTTGTTATAGGTTATTGTGAAATGTTGCGTGTGTGTGGGTTTTTTTAACTGTTGTCCTTCATTGTCAGAATCAAAACAAAAAAATAGTGGTTCCCTTATGTTTGGTTAAGATGTGCATTCGGCTCTTCTGGCTTTACTCATCCTACCCTCTCTCTTTTTTTGCACGGCCACAAGGTGGAGTCATCAGCAGCTCTATTTGTGTGAACCTTAGATCTGAAATATCTAAATGTTTTGGATGTGGCCTTTGAGAGGGCATGATGGGAGCACTTCAGATCTGAGCCGGTGCTGCATGGATAATATGTACAGTTACAATTTTGTGATGTTAACACTGGAGTGAACTAACTGTCTGTGTGCCAAACAAAGCTAAACTTTAAACACTTACCGATCAGCAAAAGCAAACAAGTGTTTTATTACATTTATCCATCAGGTCAGTTTGAAATATATTCCTGTTTCTCTTATCAACTGCGGTTGTTGTAAAAAAATATAGTGTGCACTCTCCTTCTTTTCTTAACTAGACTGCAAGTTACATTCATCCTGTGGAAAAATTGCCAAAGTCTGCCAACATCTTTAACTGCAACTGAGGAAGATAAGAGACAATTGTTTTCAGCAGCTAAACAACCAGCCAGGCTAAAAACGAGGACCATGTAAATTAAAATTGTGCTTTTAATACTTTATAGTTAAAAAAAGAAAGAAGAATCATCCAGGATTTTAACTGATGGTGGATTGTGATTACAGGTGCTCTGTCTTGTATAAAATCTTGGAAGGGGTTTCAATTATCTCTGGGATCCACTAACTACAAACTGAGGATTTTATCTTCTTCCTTGAAACCCCAGATTTTTTAAAGAATTTGAGCACTTTACAGGCTTAGCAGGCCTTTGTTTCCAATTTTTTAGACATAGAGATGTAAAAAGACTAAAATAAAATCTCTCCACTGGAAAACAGACACAACAAACAAAGCTACGCCACCGCAGTGAGATGTTTGCTAGAAACTTGAAGTAGAGAACAAAGGCTTGTGTATTTAAGAGAAATGTGATGAACATAAGTGAAGAAATTGAGAAGCAGAAATAGTTGTGAGAAATGCAGGACAGACTGAGGGTGGTGATTCTTCTCTTTTCATTCTCAATATTATTCTTTGTTTACATTTTTAAGTATTACAGCTGTTTGAGTCTGTTACCCATTGTGAATAGTTATTCTTTACATTAATAAAAATAAATCATGTTTCGACAACAAATGTCTCCCGACTGTAGTTTTTGTTTATTTTATTCACTTTGTTTTTCTGTACATATCAACCTTTTTCTCAGTAGTTATGTTTTCAGTGTGATTACTGATATAAAATTGACATAGGATCTATATAACAACACATGTAATTCACACACACAAAATGTGTAAATAAATCAGTCAATGAATTAAGTTAAATAAAGTGAAAAACCACAAGAAATAACAACTGTATTAAATACTTAGGACATTTTTTGTTGCTTATGACAGCTTGTAGACATTTTATGTATGAAGAATATTGCCTGTTTAATTGCCAGGCAATTGAAAAAGCTGTTTGAGGTAACATTTAAATTAATTTCAAGCAATGTGACCTCACAGGCATTCAGGGGTTGTTGCAGTTCAAGCATTTTTATATAAATATAAAATTAAATATAAAGAGATTGGAACAGTAGTGTGAACTAGATTCACATCATGTTTTAGTTTTGCTTGAGCATATTCTCCCTTAGCATTTACTGTTCTGCAAATTGGATTTGTACATCAATGTAATGCTAGTTGAGGAAGTGTCATCAATAACCCATAAAATACTGCAATTTTTAAGTAATTTCAGAATATAGTTTTACAATTGTTGAAAGTAAACAAGTAATAATAATGTAGTAATTTTTTATTGAACAGATGCTATCTTAGAAATAAGACTTTTAATTTGAACCCGTATTGTTCATATTAAACAATACAGGTTTAATTTGAACACACACATATACTGGTATATGTGGCATCATCTGACTTCCCGCTTAACAGGCCCAGAGGTGGTTTAAATGGACCCTTTCACAAGTACCTAGCACAATAGGACGTAGTTTAAAACACTGAGGAAAAAAATAGCTCACCTTAGGTTTCAGATAGGAGATTCCCTTTTAAAAATCCCCATATACATTTTTCATTTCATCCTTCTTTCAGTCATATGAAATGCCGGAATGACCTGTCAAGAAACCCCACAACTGCTCTGCAGAAAATTTTTATTTTGTGCCGTAAACTTGCACAAAGGTCATGGTGGAGTATTGTATTGCTAAATGTTTTTATTAAAAACTAAAGTATATTTGTCAATTTCAGGATTTATGAAGCTTTCTGGGACTTATAATAATACTCTGTCCTTAGCCCAGAGCCTCTCTAGTTAAATGTTCTACTTTTATTCTTGTCATCTGTTCTCACTGTATTGGACTATTCTATTTATGCCTACATCTGTATTTCTGATAAATCCTAATTTTTAATCTGTGAAAGTGGCTTACATATAAAGTCTATTTACTTAATAACTCTTTAGCCTCTTCCTTGTTAACCTAGCATACAGCATAAATTGTGCAATACTGAGAAAAACAACCAGAAGGTCACAAGATTGATGACATTTAGACTTTATTACAACGTGACAAGAGTAGATATCATTTTTCCAGTTTGCTTCATAGTGTTGATTTTATCAACCGCACAGATCAGCAGCGTTCCTCCCTGATGAACATGAAGTCCTTTCTGGTTTCCATCAGGAGAGAATTGAGACATGGCATAGCTGTGATTCACTCATTTAGATGCAATGTTAATTATAAAACCAAACAAAACAAAGTAACAATTTTTTATGAACAATTAAAAGTTATTTTTCCTAGGCTTTAAATATATCTAAGGTGAACACTTGTGTGAATGCAAGATAAGAATTGCTATTTTTTCCTTCATTGTAGAAAAACACTAGAAAAACCTTCCTGTCCCTCTCAGGGGTTGATTCACATGTATCCTGTTGTATTTTCAAAGACAAAACCAGAGATTTCTTTACACTTAAAAATATAAATGCAACAATTGTGTTTTCTCCTTTTTTGTCATAAGTTGAACCCAAACATCCAAGCTTTTTTTTTCTTTATACACAATATGCATTGTTCTCTATATATTTTTCACAAATCTGTCTAAATCTGTGCTAGAGAGCTTTGCCTCTTTGCCAAGATAATTCATGTCTTCTTGCAGGTGTGGCAAATCAAGATGCTGATTAGACAGCATGAGTGCACACTGTGTGCTTTAGACTGGCCACAATAAGAGAACATTATGAAATGTGCAGATTTGTTTCACTATATGTATCACAATTTAGCAAATAAGAAATATAATTAAAATCACATGCAAGTTTGTTCATGTGATAAACATTTAAAAAAACATCCCACACTTTTCTCCTCCTGCTAGTTCCTGTCATGTTTTTTTTTAATTGGCATGTTTATATTCAGCAAATTTGTTTTGTAAATGTCAAATTGCATAGCCAGTGGAAGCGCATCTACCGACACAAATTTAGAACAGTTATGAATTATATTTAAGAGGAATAGTTCTATTGTATACATGGAAAACATTTTGGATGCTTGAGTTCAGTTCACGCCCAAATGGGAACAAAAACATAAATGGCGCGTTTAGGTTTTTGTTCAGGGTAGAACACCTTTTGGTTTCATATTAGTTGATCACTAAGTGGTGACTAATGCATTTTACTTTCCAAAGAGTCAGACTAGGTGACAAAATTAATGTGTGGATCCTTCAAGTGTGGAGCGGCTGTGTGTACTCACTTTGTTCAGAGGACACACATATTGGAGTAAGTGTTTCCGTCACTGCCACACACAGGGGCAACGTTTATTGGGCAAATCCTGTTCACCCTTTGAGTAGGACAAAAAGTCCAACATATGGACACAACGTCACATCAAATTTTGCTCAATTATAGTACGTTTTATACATAGATAATAGTTTAATTCTAAAATGTGTGTTATCTTTCTCAAGAGTACAGACTTTTCAGCAGAATCTATAGAAAATAATAAAGTAAGTTTTTTTTTCTTGAATAATCCAACTGACATATAACAGTGCTGACATCACAGTTCATATATGATGTCAAGGTTCTAGATAACAACCAGCTCTGAGGATCAGTGTAAATTAACCTAAAATGTCTTATGCATCATCAAATGGAATCTAGATCATTTTGTATGTTTTTGTTTGTACTGCAGAATTTGACCTTATAGTGATCAGCATAAAACAACTTGTCAAAGCAGGTTTCATTGTAAATAGAAATGAAATAGTTACAGCTGTACTTTGTAAAAAAAAAAAAACAAAAACCTGCTGTGACACAGGTGAGCAGAAACCCCAGCACAAAAAGTGTTCGAGTCATGATGTTGGTGGATGAATATCTGAGAATGGACAAATAATTCTCTGTTTAAAGGTTATCTTCTATTTGTGTGTGTGTGTGTGTGTGTGTGTGTGTGTGTGTGTGTGTGTGTGTGTGTGTGTGTGTGTGTGTGTGTGTGTGTGTGAGTTTGTTTGTAATACCTTGTGGGACCATTTTCCTGACACTACGTTGTGAGGACCCACTGCCCCTTGTGGGGACTGAAGTCTGGTTCTGACAAGGGGAAACACTGTTTTTGGGTCAGTGTCAATATTATGGAAAGGTTTTTAATTCCTCAAACTGTTTGATTTTGTTTTTTTATAGCAACATGGAAATATGTGTTATGCTGCATAATTTCTTTTCTTTTTTCTTTTTTTTACATGGCCACAATGTGGAGTCATCAGCATTTCTATCTGTGTGAACCTTAAACCTGAAAAATGTAAATGTTTTTATTGTGGCCTTTGAAAGGGCATAATGGGAGCACTTTAAATCCGAGCTGGTGCTGCATGGATAATATGTACAGTTGAAAGTTTGTGATATTAACACTGGAGAGAGAAGCTGAACTTTTATCACTCCTCTTCCTATTAGCTTGTGCATGTGAGGACTGAGGTAAACGTAGAGGACTGGCAAATTATACAAGTTTTACGTGTGTGTGGACCCCATTTTTAGACACAAGGGCTAAGAAAAGGAGAGTGATATACCCCACCTACAGGCCTGGTTCAAGAGTGGAGTCAAAGTGACCCGTGTCCAGGAGAGGGAACACTGCAACCAGCAAGACTAAAAATGAAGACCATGTAAATTAAAATTGTGCTTTTAATACTTATTATCCCAAAAAAAAAAATCATGCAGGATTTAAATTGACGGCTGATTTTGATTTTCTCTTCTTTTTGTTCTTTTTCCTGCTTCTTTATAGTGATAAGACTGATTTAATGGTAAGCAGACCTCACAAACCTCGCTGGCTGTTCCAATCAACAATTCTGTATTAAAAAGCAAGAACTTGGGTGTCTTGTTCTTTGGAGACTCATTTAAAGGCGGTAACTAGGATTGCCTTTTACCCTCTTGGAAATATTGCTAGAATTAGATAGGATTTAACATCTGAAAATACAGAGCTTCTTATTCATTTGTCTAATCATGTATGAACTACTTTTAGATCTTTAAATGGTCAGGTCCCTCATTCTCATTACATTACCAACACTTTGATCCGATATTCCTCAGCCAGAACCTCTCCAGTTAAATGTTGTACATTTATTCTTATCAGCTGTTCTTACCATATTTGGTCAATTTTTTATTCAAGTCTGTATTTTGGTAAAGCCCACTCTAGTTTTAGCTGTAAAAAGGGCAACATAAGGTTTACATACTGACTTTATATCTCTTTAGTCTTTTCAGTCACTGAGAAAGCAAAGCCTTCACAAAGAAGTGTTGGTCAACTTTCTAGTGCAGATGGAAACTGCACTGTCTGCACTAGATAGTGCAAAAAACTTTTCAGCAACTTACAAAATACTTTTCAGCAAGATGGAGTTTGTTTCAACTCAATAATACCTTAAAAGGACAGCATTATGTGTTTACCAGACACATAGAGCCATTTTACACATCAAACAAGTAGCTATATTACCTTCAGTTGTTATAAAAATGTCATATATGTTAACTATGATTTACAAGAAAATTTACTTCTTAATGTAACGTCTTGAAATTGGGCTTCTGTCTCTTTAAAAAAACTCCTGCTCTTTCTGAAACTCCGCCTTCAGGAAGTCATCACAACATTGCCCCCTGTTAACCCTTTAGTAACATTTTTCCCAGTGTTTCACTAGCAGGTAGCTCTTATAATGAGCTCAGTAGATGTACACGTCCACCAGCTGTTTGCTAACTGAATCTTCTGAAGGAGCTGAGTGGAGGAGTGGTGGTGGAGGTTTGCTCTAAGAGGCAGAAGCTCAGCTTGTAGTTTCTGATTATATTTTAACATGAATGTTAGAATGTTTCAGAAGTGGCGCTCGGTTCACCAAGGTGTTTTGCACAGCTGAGTAGTTGCCATGCAAGACTAAAGGATTTCTCTAACTAGTAAGAAAGAATCAAAGTAAAACCCCAGGTATGTTTTTGATGAGGGAGAAACATCCTAACGTGATGTAAAGCTCACAAAGGTTGATTTTAGATAACAATACTGCTATTTCAATATTCATTTTAAAATGTACCAGTTCCACTGACAGTTCTCATAATTTAGAAAAAAATCTGCCAGTGGAACTTGTACTTCATCAATATTAAGACATTATTTACTTAAAACTAGCTCCAATTTGTGATGCATTGTTATCCATCAAAATTGATGCATAATATTGAGAAAAACAACCAGAAGGTCACAGGATGATCAAACATTGACTTTATTACAATGAGAGAACAGTGGATAAATCATTTTTTGGGGTTGCCTCATAATGTTGATTTGATCAACCACACTGGTCAGCAGGGTCCCTTTTTGGAGATCCAGATGTGAGTCTTGGATTTACTGAGGAGAGAATTGTGGCATGACATAGCAGTGATTCGGTCATTCAGCTCAGATGGTATTTATAGCA
>CAEGAF010136023.1:0-27922 GCA_903067075.1 Micropoecilia bifurca | reverse complement strand
TGGTAACTCTTTAAATGTATAGGTGCTGCTGGTCCCTTGGTAACTCTAGCCGAAGCTCCCGGATAAATGTCTAAAGCCACTTTGTTGACATAAAGAATGTCAACAAAACAGTCCGATTTCGGTCGGCGAGGAGAGGCTTCTGGGCCGGACGATGGTCACCCGTCTCCATTTGCACACAGCATGTTGATGGAGAACGTAATGCTAAATGACCCGAAGACGACCTGATTATCAGGTGGGTAGGTAGATACATAGACATTGTCTATGAGTAGATAGGTCAGTCAAACTTTATTAACAAACCAATTTTTTGACAACATCCCAGCATGCACTGCGCGCTTCTTCTACGGGGAAAATGAAGTCAGCAGCTGCTTACCGTAGTTGCTAGACCTGTTGTGGCTCAATATTGGTCCATATATAAGGCGCACCGGGTTATAAGGCTCACTGTCGGCCTTTGAGGAAATTTAAGATTTTTAGGTGCCTTATAGTGCGGAAAATACGGTATGTGAACTTCAGTTGTTGTTATAAAAATGCTATATGAGCTTATTTCAGTGACTTGAAATTGGGTCTATGTCTCTTTAATTACTCTCTGAAACCTGCTTTTAGGAGGTCATCACAACTTTGCTAATTGCTGCTGGCTAGTCTGAAGGAGCTGAGTGGGGGACCTGTGAGGGAGTTATGTTGTTAAGTTATGTTTTTAGTGAGGGAATAACATTATAACATGATGTAAAGCTCAAATAAGTTGATTTTACATGATACTGCTCCTTTAAAACAATGATAACTCACCTCACCTCCAAGACAGAAAACAAAAATTATCACTTTTATTGGGATTTTATGATGGACTAAAACAAAGTTGTATGTAGTTGTTAACCAGAAGGAAATTATTTTAAAACACGCTGCGCGAGAATCTAACAAAGCATTTACCTTTAGCTGAAATCACAGCTGCAGGGTTTTTGGTTTATATTTCTACCAGCACCTCTGCTTGCTGACAGCTTTACTCACTGAGGATCAGTTGGGTTGGATGGAGAGCAATCCTGACCATCAGTGTTCATGTCTTGCTGCAGAATCTGAATTAGATTTAGGTCTGGACTTTGACTGAACCATTATGTTGTACGTTGTAACAGCCGAAAACCCAAGCGTTACAACCTTCAGGGTTGTTATCCCACTAAACCTTCGCCCCGGGCTTCTGCAGTCTGTAAAATGTTTTCTTCCAAGTTTATCCTGATTTAAGATTTTTCCATCTTTCAGTTTGCTCTGATCAGAGAACAGACTGAGATTGATTAGGTGTGTGACAGTTGTTTTTACATGTAGCATTTTTAATGTAGGGTAAACATTTAAGTGCATGCTGACTACACATTTTTTTGTATAAAAGAATCATAAATTCTGTATAATTTTCATCAGATTCTAATATGATGAAATGTGGAAAAGCTATTAAAAACAACATGGTCATTTTATCAAAAATACCAGAATATATCAGCTTACGTTTAATTTTTCCATCTGCTAAGAAAATTAAAGTCATTCAAAATAAATAAAACTACCTTCACTGGAGATGTCAAGTTCTTGATCATTTCCACTGGAATATTTGTTTATTAACTCTATTATCATGTAGGCATTAAAAGGCTCCTAAACTTAAGTATAAGGAGCCTTATGCTCCTAATAACACAGAAAACTTAGTAAAAAGTCATTTTAAAAATCAAATTAAGTTGATTAAGCAATTTGACTGAATCAGTAAAAAATATCAATAGAAACATGGTTTGAGTGATAATTGTATTTTGCAAAACTTTTTCTGAAAAATCTGACCAACTGAATTACGCATCTTTCAAATCCAAGTTTTAGTGCAGAAAATGAGTGAAAAAGAAAACTGCAGAAAGGCTGAAAACTGTTCAGTTGGTAGAGCTGTTGCCTTGCAGCAAGAAGGTTCTGGGTTCGATTCCCGGTCTTTCTGCATGGAGTTTGCATGTTCTCCCTGTGCATGGTGGGTTTTCTCCAGGTACTCTGGTTTTCTCCCACAGTCCAAAAACATGACTGTTAGGTTAATTGGCCTCTCCAAATTGGCCCCAGGTGTGAGTGTGTGCATGGTTGTTTGTCCTGTGTGTCTCTGTGTTGCCCTGACAGACTGATGACCTGTCCAGGTGACCTCGCCTCTCGCCTGGAACGTTAGCTGGAGAGGAACCAGCAACCCTCCTGACCCCACTAAGGGACAAGGGTGTAAAGAAAATGGATGGATGACCACTTTGCATGATTTCAGTGTAAAGTCTGGCTGCATAAAGTCAAACTATAAAGTGCTGGATTAACAGTACAAATAAGCATATTGCTTTCTATCAAAATCTAGTTAATAAGCAAGAGAACCTGTGAGGTAGATGTTCCGGTTAAGGCGTTTGAGGCTCATTCTGCATTTCAAACAGTTTTACAGGTGCTTCGTGGCCTTCATAAAGTGCAGCAGGGAGCCACACTCTGTTCATGGAGAGGAACAACCAGCTCCAAGAAACCACCAGTCAGCCGCCTCTCATGGTGGGAAACCAGGCTCCTCCAGCCCTTCGCAGCCTCAGCTCCTCTGCAGCAGCGCCGCCGCTCCCTGCAGCTGCCGCAGCGGCAGAAACATCCTGTTTGTCCACTACACACCATGAAAGCTTCACAGTCACATCCGTCACTGGGCGCTTCCTTTTGGGCTTTATTTTTGTTGTTTTTGGACATTTATTAATATTTTATGCATGTTCCGGTAATTATTACATTGAATATTCTCTTGAACAAAAGGCTTCGCTGCGATACTGCGACATGAGAAGCTCTTATAAGAAACTGAAGATATAAATTCATTTTTTCAAACCTTTCCTTCTATTAAACTTTGGCTTCTGTTTTGAAAAAGATATTTATTTTACTTTACATAAATATTCCCCCAAACGAAGAGAGGGCAGTTTAATCCCTTTTATAATTTGTCTTGCTGTTTGTTCAAGTACGTAAATAACTTAATGTTATTCATATAGGACACTTTACAGGTCAGAAACCACAAAGTGCTTTACAAAATATGAGGCATAAAAACACAGAAGGTGAGATAAAACAGAATACATGGAGCATAAAACAAAATAAAACTAATTAAGAGCCACTCTGAATATATGTGTCTTCAGCTGATTTTGAAAAGTTAGAGGGACCAAAATGATCCTGGTTCATAGAAACAAGGTGAAAATAAATGAATAAATGTTGATTAACGGAGTCAGAAGTATCAAACTCATGTTCTGAAATGGCTGGTTGTGATAAAACTCATTAACAAATTGTTAAAATATTGATAAATCAATGTCTCTGCATTCGATAAGACCTTCTTAACGTTAAATAATACTGAACTTTGTTTCACATTGATGTAATTTAGCAGAGTGCAGATGAGAACAGCTTTGCTTTGGCTGATAGAAATGATATTTACACAACTTAAAACCTATATTTATGCATCCCTATGGGGCCTTATAAAAAGCTGTGGCGGGCCAGATTTGGCCCCCAGGCCTTCAGTTTGATACATTATCAAAGCTTCATATTCATTTTGTTCTCTGCAGTTTAGATGTGGAGTTAAGAACGTTTTGAACCACCAGGGGAAGCTGTGAAACTCGTCAGCACTGACTTCAGCAGCAGCTACCTGCCGAAGGTTCAGGTTGCTATAATTAAACAAACACTGCAAACGTTTGCATTTGTTTCCCTTTTTCACTTTATCACTGACTTTATATGTGATCGGAGATGCAGGTTTATCACACAGCTTGGTTTCTACGCTTTCTGTGATAAAGACTTTTTATGCAGTTGTTATTGCAAAAAAGGTTTAAAAATAATTGATGATAGGTGAATGAATCTCATTAAATCTACAACAAATATTATCCACTTAAAGGAAAAATACAGAGATGTGCATTTATTGATTTAAAAATGTAGAAAATGGCAAGAGTACATTGCGGTTTAATCAGTATATTAATTTTGTTTTTGAAAAAGAATCGCTGCTTTAGATGTTACAACCAAACTTATTCAAACTGTTTGTACATTTCAAAGTCAGAACGGAGGGAAATATTATCCTTAAATTTTGCTTTAGTAATATGGAGGGAATTTTATGGCGAAAAGAAAAGACGGACTCCAGTCCGTCCCCAGTCAGACTGAATCATCCTGCAGCAACGCCGCAGCTGCATGAACTGAGAATGCAGCTCTCCGTGCTTTGGGCTGTGAAACCGTGTTACATTAAAATGTTTCACTTTAGCTCAACCTTTGCTACCACAACCAAAGTGCTGTGGTGAAGTAGTGAAACTCCTTCAGATGGATAACCCTACTGCGTATGGGAATCTAAAATAAGACGCCTTCTTCATAGATCTCTGTGAGTCGTCTCACCTCATCCGTCTTGATTAGTAAATGTTAATGAGAATGGTGGAGGATCGGTCATGCTGCGGGCCTGTTATTGTTACTGATAGGCAAATCAAAACCACAGGTTGGCATGGAGTACCACAGGGTTGTGTGCTCGAGTCATTATTTTTACTTTATTTAAGCATTTCAGAAAAATTTGGAAGGGCTCCTTTTTAAAACCCAGAATTTGGGTTGATGATAAAATGATTTAGATTTTGACTCACTGTGAATCCATTGGCTATTTTTTCTTAATGTTCAGGGTTAGATGTTCACTTTTCCAGGTGTCACTGTGTGGGAGGTGATGTTTAAATCTGATGTATTAAAAAAAAAGCTGAGATGACTATAAAGCACAACTTCAAGAACAAAATATTTTTTTCTTTACTTTTTGCCAAAGTAACAAAAAAAGTGTTTTTAGAAAAACTCAAATAATGCTATAAAAATCTGAAAAATCTTCAGCTTGTTCATACGTTTTCTCTGCAGAGAATAAACAATAAGCATTAAAAACTAAATGGCAAAAAGAAACAGTGTCATAAATACAAACCAGGTGTTGGATTTGACATAAATGTCTTTGTTGATTAAACATATTGAGAGAGTTAGTGTGATGTAATGGATGCTGGAGTGCATAGTTTTTAAAGTCTTCCACTTTTAATGTACCCCAAGCTTTTTATGTAGCTTAGGGTACATTAAAAGACCCTGAGCTCTTAAATACAGTTTAAGAATCCAGTCTGAGTGCGTCGTCTTCATCAGAAACCACGTCACCATCTATTTACGAGCTTCTTTCTAAGTGTTGGGTTTTACATAGTGCTGCAGAGAAAAACTGCAACAAATGGAACCGAGTGAAACATACCTGCCACATAGGAAGGAAGAGACGGCATGATGTATTTCACACGACACGCTTACGTCCTCCACAAAGGTCACATCTCTCACAGATCTGAAGGGCTCAAAGCTTCCAGGAAGTACGCGCAGAAAAACTCGTCTGCTCTGGGGAGCGTCTGCTCAGAAGCGCATGGGATGCCAGGGGCGACAGGCCGCTCCACTGCATCATGATCAACACCTACCAGACCAGCATGGCGCTGCCGCAGGTGCCTCCGCCGGTGCCGCCGCGGCTCGGCAGGCCCGAGCCCATCCTCATCCCGACCCAGCTCCCAGCGCCAGGCTACAGCAAGCCACTTCTGAGATTTCTGGTCTGCGTGGTGACGCTGCACTTGCTTCTGTCTGTCGGAGGGTTTCTGTACCTGTACTACAATGAAAGACAAATTGCACATGTAAGTAGAGCCGTGGTTTGTAACAAAAGTCCTTTTGTTTTAAATCTAAAGCTGGAAACTTGAGTTTTCTCACGCTGGTGAGGCAGACACGGATGCAGATTCACGGGTTTTGCAGCATCTAAAGTCTCGCTAGAAGTCAGTGTGAGATGCACAAGAAATCCTCCTCTATAAATGCAACATACATGTCACACCTCATGCTTTTTTGGGCCACATTTAGCGCATTGCTAAAGTAAATTTAACACAGTGCAGAGAATAATTTTTTGTCTATAGTTCTGCTGATTTTTAACTTTCTCTTGTTCTTGCAGGCACCTTACTCCTCACCACAAGGAAGAGGTAAATTGATTTTACTGATTATTGCTGTTCTGAGTTCAGAAAGAAAAGTCAATCAGACAAAAAACCTGACATTGTGTTTTTTTCCCCTTTTAGTTGGTTTTCCCCCTGTAGGAAAACAAGAAACAACCTACCAAGCCTTTGCACGCATGTTAATTGGAAAGCCAAATGATATAATTGAGAAAAAATGTAAGAAAAAAAAGTTTTCTCTTTTCATAGAAATTCAGTTATAATCAAAAGATAAGTAAAATCAACTTTTACTGCTTTTTCTAGCTGGTTACCTTGAGTGGAGAATGGACCTCTCAGTTCGCAAGAACATCAACTACTATGGCAAAAGCTGGCTGACGGTCCTGGAGCCCGGTGACTACCTCATCTACTCCAGGGTGACCTTCTCCAAGCACAGCATCGCCCCGCTGACCGGCTGCATCAAGCTGAGGAACACGGAGACGGGAGTGGAGAAGGAGGTGACCAAGGCCCACTGCAGCCTGAGCGACAAGGACGGCCTGAGCCCTCAGCTGTGCACAGTTACGCTGCAGGACGTGATCACGCTGAGCAGGGGGAACCAGCTGTCCGTCTGGGTGGAAAACCTCTCGCTTGTGGACTACGGAAAGGAATCGACGAGCTTTGGGATGTATAAGCTGTAGGAGCCACACGGACTGGGCCTCCAAAACAGGGATCTGCGACTGCAGATGGAATATCGATACTAAGAAGACTCTGCAGGAGTTAATCAACAAACTCTTGTGGAATTTAGAGACATTTCCAAACTATAATTTATTAAATAACATTGTCTTTTTCTTTGTTATTGTCAGTGATTGCTTTGTATTTATTTATATAAATTGGACTATATGTAAAATAACTTTTTTATTTAATCTGAATGATCTGGTTTTTTTGGGGGGGACGGGAGAAATTACACATTTTAAAAATTAGCACTTACATTTTTATTGTCCAGCAGCTTTTTATGGGTATTATTTGACCAAAAAATCTCAAAAGTTCATAAAAACCGCACTTTTTGAATGTGATGAAGAACAGAAACTGCTCTGAACCAGTGGTTTTAATTTTCTAGGGCACACAGGAGAAACTAGAGACGCACCTTCTCACTGTGACAGAGACAGACACTCGACCTGTAAATTATCTTCACAAATCTGATGAGGTCAACTTTTTCTCTCGTCACAGTTATCCTTTTCGGAAATCAATTTATCTCATTTCAGAATTCAAAAATAGCACAGAATGGAACAAAACCCCATTTCTGATGGAAGATATAAAAACGTTGACAGCTTCTGCTTTTTACGTTGCGCTACAGGTTGCTAGATGGCAGCAGTTAGAGGATGTGAGGAGCCTGAAGCAGAGAATCACTGGACAAATCCAATGACCCTTTCAGCTCCCCTCACCTTCCTCTGCAGGGCTGCCATGTTGCATCATTACCCTGAAAGGTTTAACCTCTTAACTCAGAGCGGTGTTTTTTGACACAGGGCTCTCTGGGTAGGATGGCCCAGATTTTGGGGAAAACCAGAGCATCTGGCATCTATTTTTAGTTTTTTTAAGTTATGCAATCAGTGCTTGAAACATGTTTTTATTGCTTTCTTCCCATGTCGATTTGGCAAGGTGCAGTGAAGAGATTTTTCACTGTATTTAAAAAAAACTGGAGAATGAATTCATTTCTGGACAGATTTTTTTTCTACATTGCGCAGATTTTTTTTAAACTTCTTTTATTCTTGCATGTGAAAACACACAAAAGCTCGTTAAATTTTTCAGGTTCGCCCAGGGAGGCGGAAACGAAGATGAAAAAAACTCTATGCCATCCATCTTGAGCCGTGACACTCATACCAGGCTCGCCTGGGCCTTTTTGTCCTCCTAAAATAGCTTCACTCTGCTTCTTCATGACTGCAATGTTTCCTTTTTAGTTCGCAAGTGCACCTGCAGTACTCGATGAGTAATTAAAGCGCATAGGTTGGCAAATAAAACGTGCTTTTTTTACATGGAGTGCAACAGTATGGAAAGTGTGAATCTCTTTGGAGGTGTGCAGAAGCAGCCTACTCTCTCAGCATGTCACTCCTTCCACCGTGCAAAGGGTTTCCTGAGAGCGAAGCTGAGCAACCTACAAATTCCTGCGCCGCACATGTGATGAACGTGGGGCGGAAAAGCCGGCCTGCCATCTGTGGATTTCCAGCGTGAACGTAGAAAACCTATTTCCATTTCTGCCATGGTTACAAACCGATTTTCAATCCAAAACTCCACTTGTTATATTAAACTTTTAATAAAAGAACAATCAAACCAAACATACAGTACAGAATGTCTAGAAAAAAAGGGGTAAAATACTTGCAACAATAATTGCATAGAACAAGCTTTAAAAAACAACAAAAACAACACAGTGGCGTGGAAATCAGAGGAACTTCTTCCCACCAGTAAGTGCTCACAGAAGCTATTGGGAAATTCAAATTACAGTGTGTGGTGCTTAATGGAAACAGTTGTTTTGAGGTGAGGATGCATCTCTGCATCATTATTAGATCACCTAGTTTGGCTGGTGAGACGAGTTGTGCCTTTGAGCCTGAAAGTTACGCCTTTGCAGACGAACCAGCTGCATCAAACGCTGCACAGCGCTGAGAAGTTTCTGAACAGAGGTGCGTGCAAAAACAAAAGAAAAAAAAATAGCACACTTCCCACACAGCTACTGTGCCACAAATTCAACAATCTGGATCATTTGTGAATGGAAAAAAAAATGGACCTCATTGTTTCTAATCAGGAAACTTCACTGAGCAAAAGGCGAATAAAAAGCATCTGGAGGGATTTTTTTGTTAATGAATTAAATTCAGTCCTTAATATTGCAGGTTGTTTGAATCTGACTGATGGCTGCTGGTTCTTACCCAGAGGTCTGTCAGGAAAGCAGTCACTTATTGCAATTTCAGTTACATTCACTGTTTGTGTGCAGTGGCCACAGAACAGCGTGACAGTGCGTGCGCTCGTCCCCGTGAGGAAATGTACCGCGGTCGGTCTTCAGAAAGAGGCCACGACCATAAATAGGAAGCAAAGCGCTGTTGGTTTTCAGACTCAACTTACATAACAACATCATTAAACTAAGCTTGACACTTTGAATATATTTCATGTTTAGTCCCAGTCGGTCTCGAACTCTCCTTTTGGTTTTCAGACCCCTTCGGGAGGCACTTAAATATGTTTAACACCATCATCTGTTCATTTCCTCTGTTCCCAGACAGAAGTCTGTAAATTCTCAAAGCAAAACGAGTTTCTCTTTTTCCTCTTTAGCAATATAAAACAGGGTTTTCCTTGCAAAACGTTCTCCATAAGGCTTACACCACATTTTAAATGCCTGGGTTAGCAATAAATACGGACTATCCTTATAAACTCAAAACAAAGAAAGGTTATCTACTCAACATGTTAAAATGATTCCCATATATTTTAGTAAGGGTTACCTCTTTGTCTACTTTTATAATAGCAAATAGTACAGAGTTAAGTCTTTCCTATTTCGTTATGCAGATGCATTGCTTTGGAGTATATATGTCTGGATATATATTGATTATCGCATTTCTGATGCAGAATTTATAATGTAGAAACACTGTACATCCATGCAGTTCTTAAATAAACAGTATACAGCTGCATTTGGAGATTGAGCTGGTTAAAGTCACCTGTGTGACTTGCTAAAATGCCTATAAAACCCCCTGAACATGAATTAGATGAATCTTTGTCATGTTGAAAAATGCTGTGCATCATGAAAGCACAACAGGCAGATTGTTCTTTTCCAACAAGGAGCCCTATGATAATAAAACACAACAGTGACAAAAGTTATGATTTGGAGAGATCATCATCAGTCTGGTTTTAAAAGAAGTTCAAACAGGGGAAGCAGAAGAACTCGATGGCTTTTCTATTCCAACAACAGCAGAAGAAGCTATGAAGAGCTTGGTTCCTTTTTTTCCCAAAATTCTTCCACTAGCAGGTCGGATCTTACGGTCCAAATGGGGGAGATTGCTTGAAACGCAGAGGACTAGCCGAGCGGTTCGGCAGTAAGCGAGCTCGTTTGGGTCTTCCGATGAGACGGATCCGACTGCGTCGAGCTGTCAAACCAAGCTCCGGGCGACGAAGCTCCACGTTTATGTGCGACTGAAATGTGAAGACGGAAGACACGCATAGAAAAATAAACGCATAAGCACACAGAAACCTGCCCCGCTGCGAGTCCCATCCTGCAAACGGGAGCTTCCAAGGTGAAGAGGTGAGGATGGTCCACTGTCCTAATGGCTGCTGTCCTCCCAGCCGCAGTCGTTCTTCTGCTTGCTCAGCTTTCTCACCAATCTCTCCAGCTCTTTGCGAGACTTCTGCTCCTCCTCCAGAAACTGCTTCATCCACTTGTTCTCCTGTCAAACATAGGAGGGATAATAACTTTAAAGAGTGAAGGATCTTTAATGTTGGTCAGTAACTGGTTTGTCTCAGATTTGCGTCATTTATAATGCTGAGGCGAAAGTATTCACGCCTCTTTAAAGGTGCATTTTCCAGGCACAAAGTGTGATTTTACAGCGCAATCAAGTAAGTGTGTTACTTTCAATTGTCATAAAAACGATATAGATATCAAATATGACTTAAAAGAAATTGAACGTTGTAATTTAACACCTTAAAGCCGGGCCTGTGTGTTACAAACTCCTGCTGTTTAGAAAGCCATCACAACATGGCTCCTTATTTCTGTGCTGGAGAAGAGTTGCACCCAGAAGTTGCAGGAAAACATCATTTGGTAAATAATGACACTTTAGATGCAAGGTTGTACCAAGAGCTGCATTAAAAGTCCTTTAAAAGGGTCAGTCTTATGCACATTCCTTCAAATAAAGTGTTACAGAAAATCACAAAATGCTCTTTAAAAGCTGGATTTCTTGAGCTGATTTGACTAAATAAAATTCAACCGAATGAAAACATAATTATTGGATTCACACATTTTACTTGTTGGTTGTGGAAATCTGAATTCCCTGTTGCTGCCATGTTGCATTGTGGGAACCCAGGGCTCCCTAAATCTGACCTCAGCGACTGAGGGGTCTGATTTACATTTAGATCTTTAAAGCGTTTTCTGTACAGGTGAGACCAAACACATGAGACATCGACCAGCATCCTGTTGTCTTCACACAGGGGGGGTTTCCACAAACGTGGTTTTTGTTGCAGGTTTGGAGACAGACTCAGTTTACCACCAGCTGTTTCGACTGCCAACATGTTGGCGACAGTACCGAGAAGCTGGTGGTCGAAACTGGTATGAAGTCAAAACTGTGGGAAATGAGTTCACTGTCCATCTTCTTCCGTCTGGTTAGGCGTCAACAAATACAAATGATGGGAGGTTAGATTTAGTAGTAATAGTCGAGGTATTTCCTTTGATGAAATAGTTCAGATGAAGCGAATTATTGAGTGAAAAAAGAAAAGCGACAAAGAATTAAAACCAAGAAGAATCGTTTTCATTTACTTTTCAGTTTTCATTCAGCTCCACAGCTCAAATGCTTTTATCTGGGTTCTGTTGAGAATGTATGACCGGTAAACATCTTACCTGTACCAAATAACAATGATGAGAGAAAACCATTTGACTGTTTTCTAATATATTTCTATCTATATATTACAGAAACAGTAAATGTATTTCTGTATTATTTCTATTCTGCTAATAAGGGAACTTGTCAGCTCTCTTGTTAAGTGGCAGAAATTTGGCTTAAATGTTTTTTATTATTGTGAAAATTCAAAAACTTTCTATTATTGGCAGGTTTTTGCATTAAACCCCCTCCCACCAAGCACAGGGGTCAAAACTGAGCCTGTTGTACTTTCTTGGCTAACATTTGCAAACTTCCATGAACTCAGTTTTTGATAATCTGGTTAATGTACAGATCTAAACCCCCCACCATAAAAAAACAAGCATATTAAACTGAGGATCTGAGGAAGTGCTTAAAGTGATCATTTCTATTAACAGTTTGCATGTTTGGCGTTTTTGGCAACTTTCAGGTAGTTAATACCACTCAGCATGTTCCTGTAATAAATAATTTAGCATTTTATTCCAACTATTCCAACTTACCTTTTTTAACTCATGCACTTCGTCCTTCAAAGCATAAACTGCGTCAACCAGGCTCCTGCAAGTTAAAATACAGAAGCAGCATTTATTTCATGCCAGAAGACGTAGGCGCTACTTTTCAACCCTCATCTTGTTTTAGCAAGCTAAACGTTTCATTCTGTTTGTTTGGACACGAAGGTGATTTTGTCTGTAATGGATCCATATTTGATTGGTGAATCCAGATGCAAGCAAAGATCCATGCTGAAATATTCTCAAAGCTTATTCTTCAGAAGCAGCAGCATGCTCACTTTTCCTCAGTTACTGTCTGTCCGTTGCTCTTAATTTCCTCCACGATTATTTTCTCCTCTTCAGGCAAGAGAACCTGAGGGACACACTCTTTCCGTACCGCTGTGGACGAACACACAAATGAACACATGAGCTTTGTCGATGCCTTTAAGACACAAAAGTCCTTTTAATGCGGCAGCAACACACCTGTGGTGGTTTGGTGCAGGCTGGCTCCGGTGCAATAAGCCTCAATCACCCGAAGTATCTGAGCGTCTTCCTCCAGAGCAGCTGTGCCTGTCGAAATACGACTGTTATTTAGCAATCAAAGAGACGCGCGATACCTTCTGGTGAATTTAAAACCAGAAAGAGATTCCTGATCAGCAGGGTGGCATGTACCGCGCTTACTGTGTGTAAGGAAAGGTTTCACTGTATTGTTAACCACAAATATTGTTAATCCAACAGCTGAAGTTGGGCTGGATGACGTGGCTGAAAAACGCATCACGATATAAGCTTTTCATATCAAAAATTATTGATCCATTTCTTTTTGTTTGTTTTATCTGAAACTCTGCCAAACTGGCGGAGTGACCATTTTCTGTTTTATACAGCACACAGTTTTCCTGACATTGCTTTTATTTTTAAGCAGTTATTGCGGCAGAACCTTAAACTGCTGCTGCTCAAGTTGCTCAACTTTGTGTTGCTAGGTAACCAGGGTGAGTGAGTTGCTAGGTAACTGAAAAATATGCCCATCTAATATTACATAGTAGGAAGGTCTAAGGTTTGAAATGCATCCACTTAATTTTGCAAGGAAAAATCTGGGATTTAACGGGTGTGGAAATTTTATAAAATACCAATTTAAGACAAATTTTACTTTTTCCATAACTAAAACAAGAAAACCTGAGCAAAAGTCAAGATAGAAAATGCTACGTGACATTACAATTTTTTACGCTTTTAAAGATTTTTTTTTACTCAATGACTTAACTTCACGATGAATTCAGTGCAAGAAAGTTTAGGCAGTGAAATATAAACATGAGTTATTTGAAATTTGAAAGTAGTTCTTGCTCTGGGTGAAACTCTTACTTTTCCTCATCTGAAAATCGTCATCAGAGGGCTTGCGGTCTTTCTTCCTGTTGCCTGGCAGGAACTTTTTTATCGGCCTTGGGCTCTTACTGGAGTCCTGCAGGAGCACAACAACAAACTCAATGAATCTTTGTGAACTCAAACGTCTCGGCTCTACATACAGCTGAAACACGAAGCTTCAGTTCAAAACACAGTGCGAGAAGCTTTTTGGGGATCTGCATCCCGAATGTACACACAGTGAAGAAACAAAAGAACCATCAACAAACAAGGCAGCAAGCACGAGTTAACCGAGACCAAACTGGCAGGAAAATGTCTCTGAGGTAAAATGCAGCCTGCCTGAAAGGGTTTCAAATAAGAGCTGATCATTTCTATAGGTTACATCATGTGCGTTCGAAAATATAGTTGCAGGAAAATGAAGGTAAGTTAACTACCAAGGAATTTGAAGTAAAAACGTTTTTATTTTTAAAAAAATCGGACCACAAACATGTGGTTTCATGAATGAGGGTTTTGCTTTTCTAATCAGCTTTCATTTAATTTGAAATCATTCATAAAATAGTTTCCTCTGTGAAACAAATGAACACCAGAGGTGTGAAGTAATTCACCAAATAACCTGTTTAGTCATTGTGTGACGTGTTATTCCTGTCATGAGTAGCGGTGAGGAGTGCAGACCTTCATACAGTCACAGCTCCTTACATTTAGTAATTTGCTCCATGCTGTAACGGCATGTCCCATTATTTAGAAACGCCTCAAACTGGACAGCAATTCTTAGGATGTGATTTCAGTAATTCGATTCAAAACGTGAAAGTGTTTTACATTCGTTGAACGCAGACTGATCTGCAACAAACTTTTATTTTCACTGAAAGTGATGCTTTTGACTTACGGCTTTGTCAATGTCAAATTTATTTACATAGTACTTTTAAAAACAGTGTGGTTGGTTAAAACCAGAGTGCTGTACAAAAACGATAACAACAGGATAAGTTGATGAAAAGAGCTGCAACAAATAAAATAAAGGATTTTTAATAATGTGGCTTTTACTTCTGATGCTCTTTCTAGTTCAGGAGCTTCTTAAGACAAGGAATCCAATAATTAAAGTAAAACTTCCTGAATACATCAGCAGGTGATGTCTCTTTAAGAACTCACCTCAATCTCCCTCAGACTTTCAGATGAGCTCAATTCATACCAACTAAAAGCTGCATTTATCCCCAATTCTTCTGCATGTTTTCCTTACACTTAACTTTCCATAAAAATGTTTGGGTGCAGCTCTTTGTTTTGGGGTTTATCTTTCTTGTGAAGAATGTCATTCATTTATTTGTAAGACGACTTTTCCTAAAAAATAATTGCGTTTTGTAGGTTTTCTATAATATTCTAATTTTCTAAGATACTGAATCTTGGGTTTCAATTTGCTGAAAGGAATAATCATCATAATAAACAGAAAATAACTGAAATATATCACTTGCTTCTACTGACTCTATATCATGTGAGTTTTGAATTGAATTACTGAAAAAGGTGACATAAGGGAATTTAAGGGAATTTAATATATTGAGATGCACATAGATTTCAGTCTTGCCATGAAGGTTAAAACTGTTTAAGCTGAATAATTTGTTTTAACTACATGTAATTAAAAACTTCAGCATTCTTGCGCTTTCCCAGCTCATCTTCTTGTAAAAAGCAGCTTAAAGATGCCAAAAAGGGGGGAAAATTACCCCATGTGTCACCTTAAAGCAGAAAATATGACTAATATGTCTAAAAAATTGTGCCTCAGGCTGCTTGGTAAGTGATTTGAATGATTATGGCGTTCAGACGGCACACGGAAAACTCAGCTCCCGCTTTTTCTTTCCTTTCTTTCAAAAGCCACCTAAATGTTCATCCTTTATTCTATGATGTCAACATAGGTATTGCACTTATTTGTCTGTGTCAAAAAAAATCATTGCTGAGGGACAGACCCGACTGAGCTTTCCAGAAAAGAAGCTTCTCAGGTGGAATTTTATTGCTCCTGTGCGTCAGAAATTGATTTCAAAAGATGAAGGGGAAAAAAAAGGTATCTTAGGTGCTGGCTGACTTCTTGCAGGGAATGGAGGGAAGAGAAAACTCGCAGGGGCCACAGAAAACAGGAAACCAACATGATGAGACAATGAGAGAGAAGAAGTGAAGCAAAACAGAGCAATGGCATGTCAGCTCAACACACTCGCATACAGGCAACCCCCATCCCACCTCCCCCTGCCCACATTTTTACCCACAAGCACACACACACAGAAACAGAGACACGTCTAACCTTACCTTCATGATATAAGACATCCTCTAAAGAAGGCAGAACGGAAAAAAAGAGAAAAAAGGGGAAAAATGTGCATGAAACGTTACAATGAGTGAAGGGTGCGACGAGAGAGAACATTTCAAAACACCCTGAATGGATCAAACCTATTGTTTGTCTTTGCAGAACAGGATGAAAAACTTAACATTTGAGTAAAGACAAAAGAAAAAATGCAAAAAAGGAGAGTTATTTATCTATGTTTACCTGAATATTATTAAAATAAGGTATTTTGAAGTCATTTTGGATTTAATGACCGATTTTAAACGTTGTTCATGTCTGCCTGTGTTGAGTGAACTGTTTTTGTGCTCCCCGTCAAATGAGTCAATTTTTATTTAGAAATCACTTTTCATACACAACAAGGGAAACAATTCTATTAGATGGGGATAAAAACAGAAAAGGCTGAAAAAAGCAACATAAGGTAACAGTAATAATGAGGCTAAGCACTGCAACATAACCTCACCATAAACAAATCTGACATATCTGACCTTTAATCACATTCATTCAGTCAATTAGTGCACTCAAATATAAAATGTGCTTTAATCTTGAAAAAAAACATTAGGAAACATTTATGGAAAAAATGTACTGAGGTCACAGTTAGGTCACCTCCCCACTCCCCCCCAACAGTTCCTGTAAAATAAAATGTACACATTTATATTTTAATCTTTAGTAGTTGATAGATCCCATATGATGTGATTAACTTTATCAATGACTTTCAGTTTTTCTGGGTCTGATTCACAACTCCTCAAAATGAGTAAAAGTAAAGCAGATGTGGGTGGATCTTTACAAGTCAGGAAACGACGACCGGCCTCAAGTTATTTATGAAACCAGTCGTAGCTGTAGCAAAAGTAGTAACCAACTAAAATTATGAAAAAGCATTTCTTTTTAAGTTTTCTTACTACTTCAGAAACTATTGATTACAGAGCAATACTTTCCTGTTTCCCAGGGAGAATTGAAATGACATGAGGTAATTTTCCCTTATAATGACTACGACATTCAATCAAGCCATATTTTCCAGTAGATAAAAGAAACAGCTACAGGAAATGTTGCTCTTTACCTAAACTCACACTTATCTACAGTCACTGAAATATTTAAAACGTGTAAAACAACTGAAACTGTGATAAAAGACATTGAACGGGAACCCAAGTTTATCTTGGCACCATCCACAGAAAAAAAAACCCTTAATGCTACATAAGCACCTTACAAGGTGGCATGTTGGGTAAAAGGTGAAGATCATTTTATTTAAATGGCACATTTTTAGCAACAAGGCAATACAAAGTGCTTAGGGTCACTAAGTATCCATAGCAACCATTTATCTAAAGGTTTTCGTACTTTTACTGAGGCTTTCCTCAGTAAAAGTGCCAATACTTGTCAAGAGCATAAACAGGTTTACACGATTTGATTTGTTAGTGAATAAAAATGAATGAAAATGTTGTTTAACGTCGCAGTATGTAACCTTTATAAAGAGCATGTTTTTTAAATATTTGCTAAAACTGTCGCCATGTCATGACAGTTTGTTAAGAGACAGATAATATGTGAAAAGACCGATTTCTTCCACCTCCTCCCTGAGCTGAGGAAATGCACCGCTCCCGCCCAAAAACAACCAATCACAACCCGGAGGAGGATCTTAGCGCTGTCCATCAACCTCATGTACTCTCTGCTAAATGTGCTAAATGCAGAGAAGCAACTCGGCTACAGAAAAATGTCTATCTGCAGTTATAACTCGCCATTCATGACAGGCTCTGCCAGATGCAGCGACCAAGGAGATCCTTCTCCTGGCTCTGATTGGTTGTTTCTAGTTAGCATTGGCAGCAATGGGAGAAGGCAAAGGAGCTCTTTTATCGCCACCCATTATCTGCCTTATTCTCTCATAGTTTGACAAATATGTCATGTTCTTATAATAAAAGTTACATCATGCAGCTTTAATGACCAGGAATTTGTGTTTCATCTTTCATCATTGAACTTACTACAACCCCACAGCTAATCTGAGGTAGTGATAGCATGTTTGTGGTGCATATAATTTGCAAACATGGAACACTTTTGATAATCATAGATCAGATTAAGCTTTTGGTTTTGATCAGTGCACTTCCAACCCCCTTCTTCTGCTTCATAATTGGTGCAAGCACATCTGTGAGTCCCACGCTTCCTACACACGATGTGTTTACTGTCAGATTAGCGTTTGCTCTGTCCAAACTGCTGCGGCTTCTCAGTTTAAAAATTACTGTCAGTGCAATAGCAAAACACGCAAAGAGTTACGACTGCACAGACGAGACCTCCACAGTAGATGGTTGATGCCGGAAAACACCAGCAGTAACAAAGTGATGACTGCAGAAACAATCCTCTCAGAGTCTTCTGTGCTTTTGCTATTTAGCTCTAGTTGACCTCAAACGATGGCCGAACCACAAAGTGCCCTAGAAATTCTTGTTCTGGTTTTCATCTGGACACACAAAACTTACAGTACCCCAGTTTTACAAAAATAAGAGTAATGCATGTATTTATGGAGCCAGCTATTTTGGCACAGTAATCAATCAATTAATCAAATTTTATTTGTATAGCACATTTCAGCAGCAAGGCATTTCAAAGTGCTTTACGTAATTAAAATAAAAACAGCATGTGACAGTGAATAAACAGTTAGAAAGACAGAAAATTTTTTAAAAATCAAAAAGATTAAAAAAGATAAAAACATTAAAACCTGAACCCCTTATAGGACTTCAGTTAAACGTCTCACACTTCAGTTTTAGTTAAAACGTCATTTAACAAGGATTCTCACACCTCAGAGTTTTAGTTAAAACGCACTGATTCATCTAACTGGGACGCTTTCCGTGGGGGCTTTAGACAGTGTAAAAGAGAAATAAAAAAATCACAGATTTTGTGGCTCTAATTTAGAAATATTTGTAAGGACTTTTCAAGATACTTTGGCCAATTTTAGAAAAAATGTTAGTAAAATAACAAAAATGTGGGGAAAAGTTGATTTTGTGTGAATTTTGAAGATTTGTGAAAAAATGGAGACTTATTGATCTAATTTGGACCTTAATTTGTTTTTTTCATTAGTTATAAACTGCAATCATCAATATTTAAAGAAATAACCTGCATATGAATTTGACTTTTAATCAAATTACTGAAAACTTTATCATACCCCACCGAGATGAATCCATAAATTCTTTCAAAAGTCTTCTATATTTTAGTTTAATTAATAAAAAAAGTCAAATTACTTTTTAAGCCACATTTTAAACCAGAAGCTTACATATATCAAATGTGTGTATAAGATTTTTTTTCTCACTGACTTCACTTTTTTTTTTTACCATTTTCTTTTCATCAAAATAATTAAAAGATCAATGTTCCACCGGACTTTCCAAGTCACTAGCTGCTCTTATCCAAATGTTTTAATTAGGACATCAGCATTAAATCTGATTAATTAACCAGCATTATTTTATAAACACACCAGTTTAAACAATTTACAAATGTTTATCTTTATCTTTTTAGACATATTATGCAAAGTGCTAACTTGTTGTGGTGGAAGCTGCATTCGGAGAATGTAAATGGGAAGTGAAAAGTCATATGAATTCAGAAGACTGCAGATACAATCTTTGCGGGCGAGAAAAAAAAACACTGAGGCTTCTGCTTGCTTTGACTCCAAAATAAAAAAAAGTTGAGGAGGTGCAGAAGTACAAAGAATTTGCATTTTAAAAGTTGGGGACACTCTTGGGAAAAAAAGACACATAAGGGAACAGAAGGCTGTCTGCTCAGTGTCTGATTCTGTGGTAGGAATGTGTAACAACTGAAAGTTTTAGCAGAAAGTGCTGACTTATGAAAGCTTCCACCGCCCACGCGGACCACAAATCAAGCATCATCTCACATCAAAAACCAAGTAATTCAGAACCACCAGTGAACTCAATGCTCTGGAATGCCAGTCACGCTTTTGATGACCAGGCAGACGTTACTGGAATGAACATCACCTTCTACCGCATTTCAGTGACACCTATGTTTGCTTCGAAGCTTTTCCATTTACGCAGTGACAAATAAACTGAACATAAAGGTCTGGATGACGGACTGCCTCAAAAGTTCAACCCTTTTCTTGACTGAACTCGTCTAGATATCAGTTAAAAACTCATTAAATGTGGGAATTAATTGTGCATTTGCTGGAAATGTAAAAGCAATTTAAAAAAGCCCAGGACCCCCACAGTGTGAATAAATACGAGACGACTTAAATGCTGGAAAGGATGGACCTGCAGAGGAGGGGGACTTCTTGCAGGTTCTGACTACCACTGTATTGCATGACTGATTATGAGAAACTGGTGTGGGTTTGTTTGTGCAGTTCTGCAGGTTCCTACCTCTTTGTAGCCCAGAGCAGCAGAGGGCTTAAGAGGCGGAGCGGGACGCAGGCAGCTGAGGGTCCACGGCTTGCTGGTCTTCGGCGGCTCCAGGGGACCCCGGCCCACGGCGCTCGGACCACCCGGGTGGGGAAGGTGAGTGGGAGAGCCGACTGCGCTCAGCGGCTTCCCGTCTACAGTCTGCAGAAGAACGTCAAAGCAGACGTATGAGATTTATCAAAGTGGTCTGGTGCTCGTCATCTTTGGACCAACTCTGGGCGTTTCACACTTTAAACAAGGTGCGAGGATCACTCTGAGTATTGTTGTGACTTTAAACAGTGTGTGTGTGTCTGCCGGTGTGAGTGGGTGTCCTGACCTTTGAAACGGTGCCTGCAGGACTTCCTGATTTGGTGTAAGGCTGCAGGTGCTCCAGCCACTCTTGCAACTCTTGAGCGCTGCTGCAGAACACTGAAAAGCGATCGACCATGCCTCCTGCAACAAAACCCCAAAAGAAAGCACCATGGAAAACAGAGTTCTTTCAGAGACCGTGTGAAGTGACACAAACAAGTAATTAGACCGACAGATAAAATCAACCACAACCGAAAAAAGAAATTGAGGATTTAGAAAGTGTAGGAGTAAATCAACAATGCAAATCTCTTTCGCTTGGATATTTTCCTCCTAACTAATTAAATTATTGGAGTAAAAATTAAACATCAAAGACAAATCTTGCAAAAAAACAAAGTTCTGCAAACTGTTGAGGAATCCATTATCTCTGCAAGGTTACAGATAAAGTAAGCACATTTAAGATGAGTTGCAAGATTTGTTTTGTGCTACTAATTCAGCACAGACATCATTTAGCTTAGAGTTAAGAGTGGGATTTAAATCTGGCCATAAGAACAACTCCATATTTATCCAACTAGTTGCTGGAAGCTGAATGGTAGGTAGAGATTTTCCCCTAGTAAGTCAGATGCAAACCTGTGATGTCAAATGCATGAGGAGCATTTTCTCCATCTTCTACTTGTCTTGTTACCGTGGTGCCTGTTAGTGACAGCTTTCCCTGAATTGGACAAAAGCCACAGAGAAAAAGGAAACAAATATGAACTTTGCATCAAAATTAAGAAAGGTTGTGACTGTTACAATATTTATTGGAAATACATTTTATGTTGTTAGGTTATTTGTTTCTAATTAATTACCAGACTGAGGAAATTTGGGATTTCTACTGATTATAGAATCTCATTTGATTGGTTTCTGCATTGAGATGTCAGTCAATAATGACAGGCAATGTTTTTTGTCAGTGGGTAAGATGTCAGGCTGTACAGTGGTGCAGTTGGTAGAGCTGTTGCCTTGCAGCAAGAAGGTTCTGGGTTCGATTCCCGGTCTTTCTGCATGGAGTTTCCATGTTCTCCCTGTGCATGGTGGGTTTTCTCTGGGTCCTCCGGTTTCCTCCCACAGTCAAAAAACATGACTGTCAGGTTAATTGGCCTCTCCAAATTGTCCCTAGGTGTGAGTGTGTGTGGTTGTGTGTCTCTGTGTTGCCCTGTGACAGACTGGTGACATGTCCAGGTGACCCGCCTCTCGCCCAGAACGTTAGCTGGAGAGGAACCAGCACCTCCTGACCCCACTAAGGGACAAGGGTGTAAAGAAAATGGATGAATGGATGGATGGGGTAAGATGTCCGCCCACAACATCACCCTGCCTCCACTCAAAGCCACTAGGTATTTGCAGACAAGGCAAACTTTTAATACATGCAACACACTTGCGTACTAAACTCTGCTGTTCAGCCTACAAGTGTATTTTCATACAAATATGGCATCATTTAATGGGAGATTAGCAGGTTTTCTAACTCAGAGAAAAAATAAATAAAAGTACATGTTCAATAAATTCAAACCTCAATAAATATGTATAATAAACCACCAGCTTGCCTAAATTATATTAAATTATGTGTAACTAAATCCAAAAACCTCCTTTTAAAAAAATGCTTTCTGATTTCTATTACAAACATCGCTAAACTTTTTTCAGTACCCTCTTATAAAAGTACAAACAAAGTACATTATGTCTCACCTGATAAATAAAGCCACTCATCCGGGGACTAGCAGACAGCATAACTAGGACATTTGGGAAAAGCATAAGATAGCGCTCCTCTTTTTCCTGAAACGAAGACAAACAAGACATCATGCTTGACGTATTGACGTCACGCAGGACAGAAAAACTGTTGTTTTTTCTTGCTGCTGAGACAAGAGTGTCTGAAAGGTAACTACGAGGTTTCTACAAGTCTTTTTTTTTTTTTTTTTACTCAAAGCTTCTGTATTACTCCAGTTAAAGGAATTTGGACATTTATAAGAAAATCTAATTACATTGAACTGCAGTTCAATCTAATTACATTGAACTGCTATATGAGCAGTTTTATTTGCATGTTCCAAAAAACACCAGCCAACACAGTAAGAAACCAGTTTTCAGAAAGTGACTAACATCATTTAACAGATGTTTCTGCATTTGCTTTATTTAGATGTTAAAGTTCCTTATTAAATACTAAATCCTTGAACATTGGTACCTTTATTTCATCTGTAAACATTTCTAAACAAAACAATACTTTTAAAGTGTTTTTTTATTAAACCTTTATCTGCATTGTTCAGTATTGTAACCAGATTTATTTTATTGACCACAGATCTAATCAATCTGAATTTGAAGTTGTCTAAAGTTCAAAAAGCCAAAAAATTATTTTTGCTTTTTTTAAATCTTGGATGAGCCTGACGCATTCAACCAGCAAGTCAAAAACCAAAATTTCAGAATCGAGGTCAAATCCAAGATTAAAACTATAATTTCATTATAAACAAAGACTAGAAACAGTTAAATTAAGTTTTTGGTTACTCATAATTTTGACTAGGAAACTAGTAAAATACTATTCCAGACTTTCCTGGAACTATATAGGAAACGTCTAACGAGCTTAGTGTGCTGCTTGGCAGAGCCATGAACATTAAGGCTGCATCTGCCAATGCAAAACCACAACTTCTGCTCAAATTAGCAAACCTTATTCTCTGTTAGTGTGTACATGATTGGCAGAATGGTTAAATGTTGTTCATTTGGGAAATCGACCATGATGAGTAAAGTGCAAAAAACCAAAACAATTAATGACAGCAAATGTGGTTGGAAAGCGGTTGGGCATGACTAAAAGAGGCTGAAACTAAATGTCTACATTGGGCTGCCTTCCAACCACGGCGGGGATGTCGACCCTACATAGAAACCCCACAAGAAAGCACCACTTGTCTTACCCTCTGTGTGTGGCCTGTTTAGGTGTCTATGTGATACTTGTGGGATAAAATACAGTCGCAGCAAAGGGGGACGGCATTTTGTGCATCGCATCCACAGACACTGGAAGCAGAGTAACCTGCTGAGGCAGCGATATTCACTGTTGGTGAATAACTCCAGGATCTGGATAGGGATTTAATATAAAGTGGATCTAAATAAAATGATGCCGAAAGATGAACTTTCTTATCCCTAATACACCAGATACTATCTGCTGCACTGGAGATCTGGTGACAAGAACAGTTTATTTTCTCTCTCTTTCTGTTTCCAATGTCTCTTTAGTGGTGCATGCCAAAGTCAATAAAGGTTGACTTTATGAGAGGAAAATATAAGTTTTTAAGTGGTTTAAAAATGTTTATCCTTTAACTCTGATAGCTCCTGAGACCTAACTTTAGGGTAGACAAATGTTAGGTGACATATAGCTGATAGAGTGTTACCAAAGTAAGGAACATAGAATAGGATTTTAAGGTTTGCTAACAAAGAGTTGGTGTGCACACATCAGCATCAAGGAACCTTTTTAATTTTTATATATATATATTTTTTTAACTGAACAGATCTGCTTTTTCCAGGTTAATTTCACAGGATGCATATTATATACATTTCTGAAGTAGAAGAGCATGAAAGCAATTACAAAGTTCTTGCAGAAAATATCCAAGTGACCATTCTGCGCTGCACCAGTCTAAGCTCTGCTCTCACCTCACTGGCCCCGTTTCTCACGTGGACCTGAGACGTGTAGGCCACTTGTCCCAGGCCCTTCATGCTGTCTCCCTCCCAGCCCCGCACAGGTTCTGACAGGATCTGCAGCTCCAGGTTCTTGCGCTTCCTTAGGTCTTGACACTGGGACTAAACACAAAAACAGCTGCATTAAAAAAGTGATAATATTCTTATAAGGGATACATATTTTCTAAGAATTTTCCATTGAATCACCAACAGTTTCTTGAAAAATTAGCAGCAATGATTTGACCATGAATTTCACTTAGAACAATGCAACTGGGATGTTTTTTTTTATTTTTTATTAACTTGTCAAATGTGTAAGCTGCATGAAGAAGCTAACTTTTTCAGGTGCTACACAGGGACTCTCCCTCATCAGACAGAAAAAATGACAATGCAACATCTTTGACTTTCCATCATTTCTGCCAACGTTGCTCTACATAGATGCTCTCGAGTCCCTGCCCACCCAACCGCACATTCAAGACACAAAAGAAAAATTAAACTTGCAAATGAAACAAGCCAGAGTTGTGTGATGTTTTTTTTTTTATTCTTGTTTTTTTTTTTTTTTTTTGGTCCCGTTTCCTGTGAAGCTCTGTTGAAAAGATGAGTGAGTCACTTCGGTTCTTACAAGGAACTCAGAGCCGCACCGGGGAAACGGTGCCTCAAACCGTTGTTGACTGAGGTTCAATGTGGTCGTTCGTTTCTAATCCAGCTCTTTCATGAAGGCGTTTCATTTCACACCTACAGTAGGAACAACGCAATCACTCGACACAAGGTAGAAAAGAGAGGGAACAGACACTTTCATAAAAATCTTACCCTCTAGAATACATTGTGATGCGTTGCTGTCACTTGTTTCACAATGTGACAAAAAAAAGGAGGAGGCTGAGAGGAAGTTATGCATTTTAGTCTATTATTATTATTATTATTGAGATTACATAAAACACACTGATGTCTGGACCAGAATTTATTCAACCACGTGTCACTATTTCAGTTCAGTTTCAAGCAAAAAATGTTCCTAAATATCAATGCTATGAACTAAGAGCATAACATCGAAAGAGGGTAAATATTGAGATTAATGAAACACACCATGACAGGATGAGATACTGCCTGAGGATTGAGGTGGATATGTGAAAGTGAGACCTGCCAGTTAATAAAAGGTTAAGCAATGACTTACCACTAGACTCTTAAACGCAGCTGTTGCTTTTATGATGTCCCCATAGTCTGGATGAGCTTCCTATGATGTAAATAAACAAACATCTGCATGAACATAAGGTGTCATTCAGCAAGCATCCAGGAAAAGTCCAACCTATTAACTGGAACTATTGTGAGAATTAGATTGAGGTTTTAACAACTAACAAATACAACTCAACAATGTGGAAAAGTCTAAACTCACTGTTGTGTAGCACAGTGGAGGATCTGTGACACAGGCCTTTTTCTCTTCTACATTTCTATATGTAATCTTAATGAAAGTTATTTTACTTCAAATAATGACAGCAGTTAGAATTTTTTTGTCATCATAGGCAAAAAAAGGCAAAAAGGTAGATTATCTGGTCTGAACAGCAAATTAACACACAAAGATGTTGAAATATCAAACAGAATCTTTGATTATTTAAAATGATTGCTTAAACTGTCCTATATTTAATTTATGCTCACATTAATCCCAATATGTAAAACTATTTGTAATTAAGCAAACACTGATTGCAATTTAGAAAGTTTTGAGATGGCAGGTTGATCCTGTTAGCTTTTAAGGGAACATCAAACCAATGCACAGTGTGACTCAAGATCTGAGTTGTATTTTTTGGTTCTTTTTGCAGTCACAAATATACTGGACATGGACGTATAATTTGGATATACATTCTTCCGTACCTCCACGTGTCTCTCCAGCTCCTGCAGCAGTGTTGGGTATTTGTCAAGCCTTATGAAGGGCTTACTGAGGCTGGTGGTCAGGGTCAGGATGCCTGGAGTGCTTGCTCCCTGGCTCTCGATGAACTTACCCAGTTCATCACTATAGAACACACAAAAACATCATTTTGTTGTTTGTGAACAACTGCAAAGTGGTGATAAATACAACAAATAAATTCAAACACACTGTTCGGTTTACATTTAATTGATGTAACCTTTAGGAATCATAGATTTTATTTTTCTTTACACTGGTAAAGTAATTTTAATGGAAAGTGCTTACACAAACCCTTCTTTTGCATTACACCTAATTTTTAAGTACGGACAATTATTACTTATTAGTCAATACTTACATGTGCATTGACTAAGTACATGTAAGTATTGATGTGTATTTTTGCAGAAAACATGCAACTTAATCCAGAAAAACAATATCCAGCAGCAGTTTGAATATTCGATCATAACTCCGCTCTTTAGTAAAAGAAGCTGCTTCCTGAAACAGTCACAGAAACCATGTGACTCACTAAAATACTGCATTCAACAAGAAATACAATCCAAACTGTTGAAATGATGAAACACTTCCGCAAAATGCTGCAACATTCTTTCCCTCTCAAATTAAAATTAGCTCCCCCTGTAAGTGAGACATCCATATAACACCTATGCTTGATTGTTATGACATTTTACAAGTGACAAAAAAAAGAATCTCACAACTAGCAATCATGATGCAAATTAGAACATGGATTTTGTTTCGTGGGGCTTAGGTGTAATTCCCTGCAATCTTCCCTATGTGTTTCAAATGGAACAGCATCAATGAGTTTCCATGATCCAAAGAAGAGAGTCACACATAATCCTGCAGCAGCTCTACCAATTTGAACCAATGAGTGAAACAGAACAAGAAGGCACTTGCAGAGGAAAAGCAAATGTGCTTACTGTGAAAAAACCTGCCCGCCTGGTTTTCAATATAACCACAACTCTATATATCCTGTCAACAGTCAACTTCCTGTGTGTAACTCAACATGTGTAAGCAAGTGTTTGTGTGTGTGTGCGCACAAAGCAGAACTTCATATGGCATATCTATGTTAACTATTTCATCAAGGCTGGCCATGGCATATTTCTTTTAACACGTTGCCATCATGAGGTATTTACTGAAACACATACAATAAATGTAAATACAGCGTTTTACCATGAGGGCAAGAGGAGACGTCTAAACAGTAAGCTGTTTTGTAATGTCTCAGAGGAACTTAAGAGACATTTGAATTTAAAGATGGAAAGACTGACACCTTCTGGATAAAAGCAGAACCACAGCAAACCAAAGGCAAGTAAAATTCCCAAAATTTGAAAAACCTAATCAAAATATTTTTGAAAAATACATGCAATTTAAATGAATGAACATATATAGATATTCCCCATAATAGTTTACTGAAGTTCTGGCCCATTTCTTCTAACAGAACTGGTGTATAATATTCTTTCATAATGATGCCATCTATTTTACAGAGTGCACCATTCTATGGGCTACCACCTGGAATGTTATTCAGAACTAACTTCCATATATAAACTGAACAGCTTAACACCACAGTACATTAAAGATCTGTAGTCATTACCAGACCAGTCAGGTCTTCTGGTTCTGGCCTGCTCTACATCGCAAGACCCAAACATGGTGAAGCATTCAGCTTCTATGCACCACAAATCTGGAACAAACTTCCAGAAAACTGCAAAACAACTGAAACACAGAGTTATAAATCCACCTGTTTTGAGTTTCTTTTGAACCACAATAAATGAAACATTGACCAACATTTTTGATGTGTATTGATTTTGGTGAGGGCTGCACAGTGGCACCGTTGGTAGAGCTGTTGCCTTGCAGGAAGGTTCTGGGTTCGATTCCCGGTTTTTCTGCATGGAGTTTGCATGTTCTCCCTGTGCATGGGTGGGTTTTCTCCGGGTTCTCCGGTTTCCTTCCACAGTCCAAAAACATGACTGTCAGGTTAATTGGCCTCTCCAAATTGTCCCTAGGTGTGAGTGTGTGTGTGTGTGTGTGTGCATGGTTGTTTGTCCTGTGTGTCTCTGTGTTGCCCTG
>CAEGAF010136021.1:0-31404 GCA_903067075.1 Micropoecilia bifurca | reverse complement strand
CACTGGCGATGTAGCCTTATGGCAACTCGGTGACTTGCTTTTGTGCTTGCTGTATTTTAAATTTTTCTTTTTTTACTACTGTATTTTATAATTTTATCATTGTTTTTCTTTTTTAGATCTTCACACTATGGACCTCTTCTGCGTCTTTAATAAAGTTGATTGATTGATTGATATTGAACAAACAAAGAAAGGGGTGCAAAGAGGCTTACAGAATCTTTCAGTAATTAAAAAGTAAATCGGCCACTTAGTGCGACTTAATATCTTCTGCTTCAGGCTCAACTGATTTACTATAAAAAGGTGTCTCATTATGAAGGTGTCTCACAAGAAACATGCCATCATGAGCTGTCTCAAGATTATCCCAGTGTTGGCGAAAAACATACTGATGGCTACAGGGAAATTCAAAGCTGTGCCTAGATGACATTTTAAAATGACTTGTTTAAATAATTTTAAAAATGAAAAGTGAAAACACATTGTTCACAATCAATAAGAACAACACCTGCAGAAGGAAATTGATATTCTTGTCGTGAAAACGGTCACTTCCTCAGCTCAGACAAATGCAAGATGGATGGAAGCTCAACCAAATGTCAATGTAAACAGGTTTCCTGTGAAAGGCAGACCCGCTTATGTTCTAGCTGTCTACTTCTGTGCACTAAGAGCATGGAAACAGGTGTGCATGGCCTTAAGGTGGACCACAAGGGACTTGACTGCTTCGCCGATCCCCCGCTGACACAAAAACACACATTTATCTTGTCTTCTGGCCCCTAAGGTACGAGCAATGACAAGCAATGAAGAGCGTTCGATATGACCTTTCCTTTCTCTCTTGTGCTGATGATGCATGGAAGGTATGATTTGTGTTGTTTACTTAAAAAAAACAAGAACAGAAGCATTTTCAAAGGGCTTCCCTGCATTTCCTAACTAAAAGAGCTGTAGTCAGTTTAGCCCTGACCTCATCCAATCCCAACTTCAGGGAATGTCACACACATAGAAGCGCGCAAACACCCACATAAACCGAAATCAATAGAGAAACAAGCAATTTTCTCACATCTGCTGAGACAGGCGATGCATAAACCTTTGCACGTACGCCGACTCAAGAGGACAATGAAGAAGGTAGCTGCATACGAAAATATGCACACATGCTCATACGCTTTCTCTCAGACAGCCCTAAGTGCTGGTCCACGGTTGCATTCAGAGCAGGTTTTGGCTGACTGTTCAATGGGAGGATTTAGCCAAGGGCCCACAGACCCACAGTCATTTCCACAACTCAGCAGCCTCCATTAACCACAGTGGATGGGAGCGCTAGGCTTTCTGCTTCAGACTACAGGTACAGACTTTCAAGAGGTTGAGTTTTCAATTTACAGACTCACACTTTTCCTCTGCCTGTGGGAAGAATATTTAGTGCATTTTTTTTACTTCAATGATTTCAAAGTTTTAAACATTTTACAACTAATAATGTGGGAAGATAATGCAAATGATCAGCTATAGACAATTGTTTCCTGCTTAAATTTATTTACAGGGTTTATACAGGTTCTAGAAATCATGTTGGAAATCCTCAGTTAGGTGTTTTTAAGTGGAATGTGCTGGATTTCTGTATAAGGACCTTGAAAGTGATTGATATTCTATTTGCAGAGGTTTTATATAAAGTTTTATCTAACATCTGATATAAAATCTGAATTTAAAATACATTATTTACATTTTAACTGATATTTTCATACACCTAGTAAAACAAACATATTTTCTTTTTCGCTCTGAACTTTGGTTGTTTTAGATTTGTTGGATTTACCAAAATTATTCATATTTGCTAAAGGCCAGAAGACATAGCAAGGACATTTTTAATTTTATTTTTGAATATTTATTATTACAAATGGCTCATTGACTCGTTGATCTGTGTTACTGGATTAAAGATTGTCTCTTTTTTATACATTAAACAATGTTTTTGAAATTGGGAGATTTTTTTGTTGAATCTCAGAGAGATATTTTGAAACCAAAAGAATTTTGTTATATTTTAGTTCATGTTGTCCCTATAGGCTGTAGAATACTATCAAAATACATGATTGATAGCAGTAATTACTGACCATACAGCAGTGAGATGAAAATCTCTTTAGTTCACTTGTATTGGTTTTATCTAAGTGTGGTGCTACAGAAGCTTGACAACTTATCTTGAAGATACTTTAAAGTATAAAAATTGAGGTTGAAATTGATTTCATTTTGTGGGTGTAGTTATATTTCTCAGTGTCAAGGGCAAGATGTCTCAATTTTTTGGGCTGCAAACTATTTGTACAGTCAGTAAGGAAAGGGGGGGGAATAGATGTGGAAGAACAATATTCTTACAGTGCATGTTAGATGGAGTGCATGTTGGTCGGTCATTACCTTGACCTTGATTCACTTCGTAAGGACTGTGTTAAATCAGATCTTTCTGTTTGTGTGTGTTGTGGCAGGAGAGAAGAGCAAGACGGTGGAGCTGGAAGACGTGAAGTTTCATCAGTGCGTCCGTCTGTCGCGCTTCGAGAACGACCGGACCATCTCCTTCATCCCCCCCGACGGCGAGAGCGAGCTCATGTCGTACCGCCTCAACACAACGGTGAGCGGACCCACAAACAAATCTGTCCTCGTAAAGAAGCACACGCACCGACAACCACCTGCAGATTACCAGAGCCAAGAACACATGAATTATTCACCTCATTCAGTACCGCGCCTCGGACACCTGCATCACAGCCGCTTCTGTTTATCCAGAAAATATTTTCCTTCCTCTGCTTCTGCTTACATTTGTAGTGATAGTAATGAGAGAAATTGTGCAAATTCCATCCACTTTTTAAGCAGGTTTTTTTTCTTTTGATTTTTAAGATTTACTTATATAAGTTATTTTTGTGTGACTGATGTTTCAGCACAATATGTTAGACAAAAGCTTACATCAGTGGTTCTTAACCTTTTTTGATGTACTGAACCCCTCAGTTTCATATGCGCATTCACCGAACCCTTATTATACTCCCCCGCCCCCTTTGTGGTATTCTGATTTAGTAAATGTATTAGTTGTGTTACCACCCCCACGCCACTAGAGGCAGTAGTAACCCCGAAAAGATGCAACTAAAGAGCATATTTAGACTATAGAATTAGGTAAAAACGGTGAGTTTTGCTGAAGACACAAGTTCAAATCCATGCTGAGTGTGAAGCTCCTTCAATCAGTGCTCCTCAGCAGCTCTGATTGGCTAAGCAATGTAACCTGATCCTCTGATTGGCTAAGCAATGTAACGTGATCCTCTGATTGGCTAAGCAATGTAACGTGATCCTCTGCAGCAAGTGATGGCAAAGCTGGGCGTCATCACGACTTTACACAAGTGTGTCTTTACCTCCACGGCAGCAGAGTCTCCGCCGAACCCCTGAGACCGACTCACCGAACCCCTGGGGTTCATCGAACCCAGGTTAAAAACCACTGGCTTACATTATTTACAAATGCAAGTCAAAAAGCTTTGACCTAAATAAGAATAAAGGGGCATGGTTTTTTCAAAGTATTGTGAAAATCTTTTAGAATATGAGAGCTCCCCCACTGTCACATCATTTTATCATGATACATTTTTTATTATAGAAATTTTGATTTATCATTGTCAAAATAATCCAGTTAATTGTGTTTAATCAAAACTGTTTGTATAAATTTCGAAATCCAGTTACCGTGAAGAAGTTACTGTTACAAATGAAGCCTTTTTATGTGACTGGTGTGTCATAAAACATGGTGTCTGGCGTCTAATAGTGGAGGACCATGGAGTGGCATGTCTGACTGGAGGGATGCAGAAACATAGACGAAATTCTGAGAGATCAAAGGACAATGTCAGATTTTGATGCTGCAAATGTTAGTACACTGTGAATGAGAAGTTCCAAAACTACATTTGGCAAAAAGGTGACAAAACCATGATCAGCTTTCATAACATCTATAATTATATGCTGGACTAGGATAGTTTAAAGGGAAAAACTGAAGGCTGAAGCTCAAAGTCATCAGTAGATTTCACATTCATTTCTGTAAACAAACAGAACCTTCTTCCCTCTTCAGACTTAATACAGCAACCGTATTTTTTTGACAGTTTTATTTAGTCAGTTCTTTCCCCAATCTTTTATTGGATCATTGAAAAGGTTTGGTCGCACATGGCCCCTGCTCCCTTGTATTCTTCATTTATTTTATCTAGCTGCTGTTCCCTGGGTTTAAAATGCACAATAGGCACCTTCATTATGTGAGCATCACTAAATGAATGATGAATAGCTGGTGTAAAACGCACAGGCCGAGCCCTTTTCCACATTTAATTGTGTAATATCTTTGTAAACTACTGCTGTGTGAATGAAAAGTAAATGTGGGGACTTTCATACAAAAATATACAAAATTGCCGCTTTTCCAGCTGCAGACCAAATATTTTTCTGTGGTGTTTTTGATAAATCTTTTATTTGGACTTGTTTTTGAGCATGCACTTAAGTAGTTAAGGCATTTTGAGCTGCAATGACTAATTAGAAACACAGCAATAATAAAAAGCCAGTGTGTATTGACCTGGGTTTGTTGTGCTCTGTCAAGTCATGTACTAAAAGGTCTCCTGTTCTATAATCCTGACTAAAATGTTTACTGCTTTTAATTTATTCCATTTTTACAAGCAAAGCATGTTTCCTCTATTGTCCACTCTGTTAATAATGTGATGTTTTCTTGCTCTTGTGACCTGGCTCACCATGTCTCTTGGTGTGTTCCTGACAGGTGAAGCCTCTTATATGGATCGAAAGTGTTATTGAAAAGTTTTCTCACAGTCGTGTGGAGATCAAAGTGAAGGTAAGGACAAAACAGAGCCTGATCACAATGTATTTTTTTCATTTTTTAAGTGAGATCAACTTGAAGAAGTGTAGTACCATAGAATAAAAATTCAACATTTATTTTCTATTTAAACAGTGGATCAAATGTTTATTTAGATCCCTTTACTCTGATATCCATAATATTGGCAAGCAAACGGCACCTGACAGGTTTCAGGGATAATATTTTGAAGCAATTATGTTTAGCTTGAATAACTTTAAATGTCTTACAGAAGACTGTCCAATCAAGAATAATGCAACAAGTATAAGAATCCCTTTGAAAATGAGGTGATCCATCTCAAGAGTTTATCCTTGAAACTAATAAATAAAAATAATAAGTACGGCAAAACTGCAAAGCAACCAAAAGATGAAAAGATAAATGTAAATCCTAGGAGTAAACTTGTTAGAGGCTGAAACCGATTTGAGACTGGGGCAGCAGGACAACAGATGCCTGTTAGATGCCTTGAAGGCAACATACACTCAGAATTAAAATCTGTACAATCTTTAGTATGTAATTCATTCAAAATCTCTTGAATGACCTTTGAACTCTGCCCTCTGTCACCCTCTACAGGCCCGTAGTCAATTTAAAAGTCGCTCCACTGCCAACAATGTGTCCATTCTGGTGCCGGTGCCCAGTGACGCTGACTCACCCAAGTTGAAGACCAGCACCGGCAGCGCCAAGTGGGTTCCTGAGAAGAGCGCAGTGCAGTGGAACATCAAATCCTTCCCTGTTAGTGTGAAATACTTATTTAAGTCGCTTGAATACACATGTAAACGTATCAAAAATGTATTTACACCATGTTCACTGCAGGTGGTGCAAAGTCTGCTTTTTTTGTTGTGCTGTTATCTTCCTTTATGTTTTTTTTTAAATACTGAGGACAATTATATTTACACACTATTTAGGCTTGTGACAAAGTGAAGCTGTTGTGTTTATATAAACAGGATGCATTGCCTGATCTCTTCACTTGCATTTTATCTTCTTCCTCTCTGTTTTACTGGTAATCTGCATTTTACTGGTATGTTTTGCTTTAAAGCTTGTTTAAATGAATTTCTCACAAACTAAAAAAGCAACAACAACTTAATGCCCATTAATTCAGTTGAGACTCCTTTTATCTGTCAACTTGTGATATCTTCTCTGTAATTCATTACACCTCCAGCCTGTCAGGAAGGGCTAAGAAATGCCTAAGTGGATTTGTTATCCAGCTCATGTGCAACTTCCATGCTATTATTCACCTTTGAACGCTGTAAAATGGCATATTCTCCCAGACAGCCTCAGTTAACAAGAAATTAATGAAGGAGGTTCAGGAAACAAACAAAGCAGCGGCTGGTTGAAACCACAAGCAAGTGGCTACATTCACTTACAAGCAGCATCAGTCTGTAAATGTTTCAACCCTGTATAAATCTGCTCTCAAAATGCCATTTTACCTAAAAAGTCTATGAAAAATATGTGCAGTTGAAATATAATATTCATCAATAATTTAAAGATATTTAGGAATATCTTTAAATTGTCACAGCAGGCTGATTAATAGTTAGATAATAAGATAATATTCCCAAATATCTTTAAATTGTGTTTTTCTTTATTTTGTGAAAAAGCGCAAGGTTATAAAAATCTGCAATCTTATTATCTAACTATTAATCAGCCTGCTGTGACAGTTGGCATGACTGCACAATTTTCCTGCCAGATTTGAAGTCATTATTTCCTCTCTACATGGGATGAATATTAAACGTCCAAAGAGAAGTACTTCATTTGAAAGGTTTTAAAGTCAGAACTGACAATAATGGATGTCCAGGCAATAAAACCAAAGTACAGCGTGATAAAGTCAGTGTTCAGATGATGTTCTGGAGAATGATTAACAATTTTTATGTGTCTCTTGTGGAACATTATTTGCCAGAAGTTCTATGAAATGATTCACCTTGTTATGACTGAGGAAGTTGTCTTGACTTACCATAAATGCAGCTTGTTTTTTTGTTCCTTGTGTAAAATATCTGAAGTTTACAAGGTTCTGTATCATCTGAATGTCAGTAACCGATGTGTTGCCTGGTCTTTGTTTCTGTTTGCAGGGGGGGAAGGAGTATGTGATGCGGGCCCACTTTGGGCTGCCCAGTGTAGAGAGCGACGAGCTGGAAGCCAAGAGACCAATCACCGTTGATTTTGAGATCCCTTATTTCACAGTCTCTGGGATTCAGGTAGAGCTCCTCAGGAACAGTCAAGTTCTCTTATCTTGAACACAACATAAGGTGTTGTTCAAGATGATAAAATCAAATTTTGCATCTACTTGGTTGTTTTTTGGTTAGATCATATCACACTATACAGTAGAAAAATACACTGTGTCCACAATCATTAGAAAAGTGAGCAATACCTGACTGGATTTATTTGTGTGGCCTCAGGAGATCAACACTTGTATCACGATGTGCGTTATTATTACGCAGCTTTTATTCCTCAGGTAAAATAGGCTATTAGATTGATTTAACTGAGGTTCCACTTCGAATTTCCAAGATTTTGGGGAGGAAAACTATAACTAAGCAACGATTTGTTACAAGTAGTCAACATAGTTGTGAGAAATGTATTGTGGAAAATAAATGACACAAATTATCTACCAAACATGTGACCTATTCTGCTCCACAGCTGTTATATTTCAGCAACCTACCAAAAATACAAGATGTTCAATGGTTAGTGATATAACCAAAGGAAAAAGGGCTAATTTCTGGTCTACACCAAACATGAAATATTAATATCAAACATATCTGAAGATGCAGTTGTCAAAGTTTGTATGTATTGATGAGATATAAGTGACTCTTGACGGATCAAATGAATGCAGCCATGGCTGGATCGATAATGGTTACTATTAGGAACCTGTGGGTTCCTCTGAAACAGGAGATTCATGGAGGAAAACAGTCAGCCACTTTGAACCGTGTATGGGAGGCTGTGGTTGCTGCTACATAAATACTTGATGGTCAACAGATCAAGAAACTGAGACTCCATTGAGTTTCTGTTGCTGAGGGGAAAATGATGGCTGTCCAGGCCACTGATTTTTTTTTTGTTTGTAAACAGTATAGTTTACTATTCTCACTTTAACAAACTATTATTTTGCAGATAAATGAAAAAACTATTTTTTCATTTATCTGCAAAATAATTCTGCACATTAATAGCTACCAAATGATGGTTGATACACAGATATTCTCCTAAGGAATCCAGAATCTCACTTTAAATATTCAGGTCTGATGTTAATGAACAATTTTAGACTGGCTGAGAGCATTGTCTTTATTCTGTAATAAAATCAACTTACCTAATAATTGTGCACACTCTGTAAACACTTCAGTGCATCATAAAAGTGATAGTTATTGGATTCAACGATGCACAAATTTGTTCACATCAGCTAGAAACACGCTGCTGCGGACATTATGTGAAGTTAATGGCTGAATCACAGGCTTCAAAATGAATATCCTACAGACTGTGTCCACTTATGTGTAAATGAGAGAAATGTCTATAAATAATATGTATATTTCTTCAGGTGCGCTACCTAAAGATCATAGAGAAGAGTGGCTACCAGGCGTTGCCGTGGGTACGATACATCACACAAAGTGGAGGTGAGAGAATAAATACTGTTAAAGCCAACAATGAAATACATACACAACCCTTGGACCTGGATTCATGAGCAAACATGCATTGGTTAAGATAAAGTCTGGGATTTTTGAAGGGAATTTTTTAAGCAGAAGGTGTTTCTCCAAATAAGAAAAATAAAACAACAAAAGTTTAAAACAGAAAGTTAAAGCCCAGTGAGCAGTGATTCAGACCTCAGGCAATGCTTGTTACGGGCTTTTTGAATATTAGATTTATTCTCAATAAAGGCTGGAAGGTCTTACAACCAACAGGGTTCCTACGCAGTGTGGAATAGGATTTTTTAGTTGTGGATAAGTATCGCAAGAAAAAATGGAGAATCGGAAAAAAATATGATGTAAAGTGGTATATCTATCCATCACCCATTTGTTTGACCATCCATTTACTTTTCTGTATGTTTGCTCAGCCACTCGTCTATATATGCAATTCATAACATTCACATGTCCTCAACAAATAAAGTTTGATTGATTGGGGAAAAAAATGGGGCTGAGGTGAAAAAAGAAATGTAATGTGATGGAACTGTGAATGAAAGTGCAAGAAATGTGATCAAAATCAAAAGCTTCGCTTATGTTTAGGTCTGAACAAAAATTAAATCAAACAGAAATCCTTCTGTTCGGTGCCTCCCTTGTCCTTGGGTGGCACTAAGGACAAGATCTAGAAAGTCTGCTCATAACTATACCTTCCTGTTCCTGTAACATGTAGTAAAACCTTTCCTCTAAACACGGTGGGTTTTTGAGAATATTACAAAGCAATTCATAGGATAGGATTAAAGTCACATTAAAGTAATACTCTTCAGTATAATCCTCTCCACCACCCCACTGAGTTCATGAAGGGCACAAACAGAAATGATATGGAGATGGAGACCAAATCCCCACGCTGGCCCGCCGCCAGAAATCCTTAAGTGCCAGACCCGCTATCCACAGGGACAAAAGTCATCTTTATTGCATCTGTCATATTCATTACCTGACTTTGTCAGGAACTGAAGAGGTTGAATGATGCCAAAGAGGGCCAAAGGGCTCCCAGGGTGGCCCTCCGTAAATGCCACTGCCCCTCACTCTGCCTGCTGCTACATCAGCAAGGAGGCAAAGGAGAAAGAGGAAGGGGCAGCAGGGCAGCAGGGCGGCCAGGAGCACAGATGAAAGTAGGAAGAGTGATGAGAAATATGGTGGCTGAAGAGGAAGCTATCGCCTTTCTCACTGTTGCTTCGACAGCACAGGGGGAGAGAAGGACAAGATCTAATTTCACTCACCACTACTTTCATGCTGATTAAATAATGCCCTGATACTGTAGACTGAAGGTACTGACTTATTAATGACCGGACACACATCATACTGTACAGCAGCAGTAAGGTAGCATGAAGCAATGGCAGGTATACAACATGTTGATGCTTTTTCTAATATTTTGAATGGTTTTCTTCAGATTTTTAAGAGGGGAGGAGGATAATGTAAAAGTATTAAACTAAGAACTTTATATTAACTGTCAAGTGGAATGAAACAAAGTCGTGTCTTGAGAAAAACTTGAGATTATGACATTTGAGTCGAAAGAAAGTTTTAAACAGGTTTTCTCTCATTTGTTTATTACATATCTCCAATTTTGATGAGTTGAAACAAAATATGTATTTCTGATTTTTTTGTTATTGCATTTTGAGGTGGATGGTTAACATGCTCTGTCGCTCCATATGGGAAGAGGCATATGCCAATGTGTTGTGTGTTTTGTTGAGTTTTTTGTTGAAGCACCAAAGGATGGAGTGAGACGTCAGCATATATTTGCCAAGCTGTATTTGTCACATCTCTCATCAGCTGCTGATGTTGGTTCTGGTTTGGCTCAAAGATCATCAGAACCAACATTAAATAAGGGCTGAGTTTGCATGAACTATATGCTTAAAAAAATAGTTTGTGTGTTCAAAGCTGCACCTGATTTATGACCATGTTATAGAGAAACTAGTTTAGACTCTTCATGCAGTCTTGTTATTAAGTTAATGAACATTGAATGACAATAACTATTATTGTCCTATTTCTGTTATATTTGTAATCATAAAGCAGCTTTTACAATTTGAGTTTAAAATACTCTTTACAGAAATGTAATGTAGAGCTAATTTAATAAAAACTTGCTGGACATAAATTTTTAAATTAATGTATTTATTTTGTTTCTTTTCTAACCAAAATTGCATGGTAGGAGGATAAATTTAGATAATCGGTCAGTCATACTCAGACTTCTAGATGTTCTAAACTTTTTCATTTTTGCTCTGACAAAATTTTGTGATATAGTGCTATAGTTTTAAGAAATTGGGCCTTTTGGGATCTATTGATTTTGAGGATGCTCTATTCCAAAGTGAGTAGGTAAATAAGGGCGATTAAACATTGATTCCATAGATTTGTCAATCATGTATTTGCCTCTTGAAATAAAAGTGGATCTTGTTCATATTTCTTCCTGTTTGACTCAAACAAGTGGATTTTACTCATTGCAGTTCTGGTGCTGAAAAATGATTTGCTGGCGGTTTAGATTATCTGATCTTTCACAATAAATGTAACGTAATGTGATATTTAGATTTTATTTGGGAAGCAACCTTCACTTAACTTCATTTAAACTTGATCAGATATTTAAAATATGATTTATATGCAATGCACCTACTTTGATAGCACTTCTGATGGCACTTTTTGGGGTGATGCGGGAACAACGTTAACGCTCTGCTGTTACATTTCTTGGCAGATTACCAGCTCCGGACGAACTAAAGGGCACAGCTGCTGCTGCTGCTGCTGCTAGACGAATGGGTAGTTTCTCCTTCTGCCCGTCTCCGTCTCCTCTGTCTCCATTTCTCCAGCTTGGCGTCAGGAGACGACAGCTGAGGACAAGAGCAGGAGGACATCTGAACATTTCCCCCCCCACACTGTAAATGGTAACTGGAAGTCATGTCTTCTGCATTTACAACCCTCAAAGATGGAAGAAGTGTTTCATCACCTCTGACCTACATTTCATCGAAGGGTTTTCCAGGACTCCAGTGCAACGTTTTTATTACATGAATAATAAATTAACTTTGGTTCAGACTTCTGCTGCTCCACATTTAATGTCATATTTCTGTTGATTTAGCGTACAATTTTAGTGAGAACTTGATAATTTAAGTGTTACTCAGGATGTGATGTTTCGTGTGTGTAACATGTAAATGAACTGATTACAAGGAGTGGAGCAGCTCTGAGCGAAAGCAGGTTTTTATTTCTATGAGGGACATAGATAATGGAGATTTATAATATCAATTTAAAATGTGCCATGTGCTTCCGATTTCTCTTCTTCAGTGGAGAACATTACCTTGTTGCTTTATGCAGGATCGTAACCACAGCTTTAAATCAGTCGACTCGTTAAATTGTCAAAGTTCCCATTCCTCGTATTTTTTGTCATTAATATTTCGATCACTTTGAAACATCACTGTGATGCAGTTTTATCTCTGATATATATTCTGCCTGAACCGCAATACCTGTTCAGGGCCCTGAAAATGTCTGCCGTCACCACAGGCACTGTGAACATAATCCTCAGTGCACTGAAACCAACACCAGCAACCAGGTCAATGATTAATAAGGCACAATATTGTCAGAGGCATCGACTGTAAGATAAAACCCACTGACTGAGATTATAACCTTGTCCCTGTTGTTGAAATCTGCTTTACAGCTTTGGAAATCTCCAGGAAGAAACCTGAGAAAAAAACAAATCTTGATCTTATCTCTTGTTTTTACAGCATTATTTTATCCACTTTGGATTCAAGCATCAAAGAACAAATGGGTTAAGAAGTCTTAACAGTGTGATGGGAAGGGCTAAGGTAGAAGAGCTTTTTCTTTTTCCTTTCTTTTTTACTTCACAAAGTTTTGACTTTGTGAACTTGTAACTCTTACCAGTATGTTTTCTTTTGCTGGCTTTTGACATCTGTTTTTTATGATTCTTTTATAGATTTTGCATCACGTTACTTCAGCTACACTGCTTTAAACAGTTGGACTTAGAATATTTTCAAGGGCCTCTATTGCAATCATTCCTTCGTCTTGGATCAGAACAAACATAAGTGGCCCTTTTGTTTTTTTTTAAGTGTGTGATGTTGTCTGGTTTATTTATCAACTGCTTGTTCATAGGAAACAAAGGGATATATTTGGAAATAAACAATTTTTTTGTAACCAGTGTTGAAAGTTTGCTTCCTTGCTTTCTTGACCAACTCCTACTTTGTAAGTAATGTCATGAAATTACCACTGTTGGAAATTCATTCATTTAATTCTCCTTTCTCTGCAGAAAAGATCTTCCATTGAACTATTTGTGACTCAATGTATTAATGTTACACCTTATGTCCATTAGTAAACAATTGCTCTTAAAAACTACATTATTTCATTCTAATTCAGACAGTGATAGGTTATTTTCTTAGACATCTTCACTGCTGTATTAATCATTCATCACGTTGTTGAACGCCGTTTCGCCATCAGCTGCAGATTTATGTTTCCTATTCTGAGCAGATTTGCACACCTGGATTTGGCAGTTTATTTCTGTCCGTCTGGCAGAGCCTGTTGAGCTTGTCAAACTGAAGAGATGGGCCACTCAAAAACAGCCAGATGATTATTTTCTTTAAGTGCCTCTCAGTATATGTGTGCATTCATCCCTGTCAGTCCTGAAAAATACGAGTGTGTCCTAGACTCGCTGTAGCGCCGCCATCCTGCACTTTAGGGATGTTTTGGCAAAGTGCTGGGCATTTGTCAGTCCAACAGTAATGTGCAAAAGTCTTCAACCAGCTCTCCTTTCCATGAAATTTGCTTTAGATAACATTTAAACATTTTGGACAGTTGTTATTTATGCATTCGGAAACTATGTAAAAGCACCTAAAAAGACCTAATCTATCTCTGTGTATCTGAATCATGCCAACAACACAGAAGCCTCTGAAATGCAGTGACAGGTATTGGTTTGTGTGTGTGGTGTGGGAGGATGTGCAGGCAACACACACCTCTTACTAATGATGCTGTTGTCTGTCAGCTTGAGCTCCTGTGTAAGCACAAACCCATGTGGGGCTGGTGGAGTCCGATCTGAGTGACTTAGCTACTGCAGTGGCAGTTTTATAGGTACACCATGTCGTCACAACCAGTTTGAAAAGGCGTTTAGTTTGACTTTGTCATTTTTTATTTCACCCACTATCAATTTACTATCAGCTTGTCCATAAATATCTTAGAGGATTTTATTTCTTTGTCTCTGAATCATTAAAGTCACAGAAATGCAAGAAACAGGGTCAGCGTTGGATTTATCTGTGTGTTGTCCTTGGAGCTCTGTTGTCTACTGGTTGTGACTAATCAGAACAGACAGACTTTTTCTTCTTGCTTTAAGTCCTTTTCTGGTTGGTTGCTCAGTCGAGCCATACATTTAAATCTCCGATGGATGCAGGTGCCTCTACACTTTTTCCAATTAACAATTATTGAGGCCACTGAGCCCCAGGGATTGCCAGAAGCTTTTTAAATTCTCTTTTGCTCTTGTCAGGGTCTATACTTTACCACCGTTTTATCAGTCGGGTCTTCTGGGACTTTCTTGGGCTTTATAGCTTACTTTCTATCCTTAAGTGCATTGAGTTATTGGGTCTTACAAACACAAGTATGTGTTCCCCCAAAATTCCATCCAAGTTCATATAGAAGTAGATTTTAAAGCAAAAAGTATGTAACTGACCAACACTTTAGGCTAACAATGTTATAATTTTCTGAATATTATTTTTTTCTGAATATTATTTTTGAGCCGCTACTTTTTTTCCCCACACTGAACCATGCGGCTTGCAGCCCGGAGCGACTTTTCTGTGGATCTTTCTTCAACCACCAGGGGGCTCTTTAGCAGGAAGTGAATCATTGGAAGTCAAACTTGGAAATCAAAGAAGAAAGCGCTGATTTTAATTTAGGACAAGCACATTCTAGCAGCAGGCACGACGGAGAAATGTTTTCAAACTCATACCTGCTCATCATGGAACCTACACCAAAAAGCTAATATGATTTTAAGTTGAAGGCTATCTAGCTGGCAGTACAGATCAACAGCAGATCATGTAAGCTTGGTGTGAATGAATCCATGGTTCGGCGGAGGTGACGCAAGGCTGGCTCTTTAATAGCAGATTTATAAGGACGCAGCCCTTCTGGAAGACCAAGAACAGCGGAGATACTAGCGGCTTATAGCCCGGTGCAGCTTATATCTTTAAGTTTCCAGTTAAAAAAAATACTTTGTGGGTGAGGCGTATATAGTGAGGTGTGCTCTTGTGTCATTCCAGGACACGTTTTATACAAGCAAAATCACAACAGCTTTTATTTTGTTTGTGTGTTCAGGGGGAAAAGTGGTACTAGCCTCCACCAGCCCCTAAACATCATGGCCTTGTGCATTGTTCTTTCAGTCTGCTGTCTGAACAATGGCCAACTGTTTGACCCTGTTTGTCTCAAGGCAGCAAGATGTGCTTGTGCTCAGACAACAAAGTGACATGATCTGCATGAACACTCGGATGAAAAACAATGGAAATTAGTTGTTTATCTGAGATGAAGTGAAACTGGATGGCTTGTCAAACTTTTAACAAAGGTAAAATAGTTTTTGTTCATTCAAAATGTACAAGAAAAAAAACTTCCTGTTTATCAAAGCATTTTCAGCTCTTCTCTTTCTTTTACTAAACATTATTACTGCAGATGAGGGTCCAATCTGTGTATCCAATTCAGTTCTGGAACTTCACTTGGAAGGATGTTTCACTAAAGTAAAGAATTCTGGTCAGATGTTTACAAGCACACCATATTATTTTGGACTTTTAATGATGCATTCAAGCTCTGACTTTCAAAGTGTGATGTTGCCCCAACAACCTCAGAGGCTTTCTGAGATTCTTGTGTTTGCAGTCGTCCCCAAGGCTTCTGGTATTATTCTGGCTGGATATTTGATCACTGCTGGTTAGTTTTCTGGCACAAGTCTGGCGTTTAAGAACATTTTCAATAGGGTTGATATTGAACCTTTCTCAGAAACTTATTGTTTTGCTGTTTTAGTTTTTCCAAAACCAGTTTTGATGTGCGTTGGGGATCATTGTCCTGATGAGACACTCAAAGTATCAATCATCTAACCTTCTGTACAGCATAGAGAGATTGCCAGTGTTTGGAAGATTTTCCTGTGGTGCCTTAAATAAGGTGTTTTGAATAATGTGGCATCACACTCTTAAAAACAACACAGATTTCTCAGATGAACCAGGGATGTTGAGGCAGTGTGGGTGATAATTTCAGTTTCATCTGTCAGCTGGGAAGAATAACCATATAACCATTACTCATTTTCTCTCAACTAAATAGAAAAATGTGAAATCCAAACATCCTAAAAGATTATCCCAACTAATGTAGATGTCATCAGTGCAGAGATAACAGATATTCTTATGACTTGCGATCATTCCTATTGGAAAAACAAAGAAGCAACAACAAAAAACTAGGACCTAAAACAAAGTTTTGAGGAATTTCTCTAGAACTTTCTGACATGATCCAGTTTTTGTTTTTTTTGAAGCAGAGAAAATTTACAATAAATACAAATGCATCTTGAAAGATAAACTTGCTGTGTCATTATTTCACCCTGGAAGAAGAACTACACAACCACACTGCTATAGGAAGAACTAAATTCTTTCACATTCGTGCCGCTGAGTGTTGTGCTGAATAAACAAGAGCTTGAAAAACGGTTCATAAACACCACTTTTCATTGGAAATCTTTCCATACTTTATTCTCCCATTTGTATTGCAGATTGTGCTTTTATCCTGAACAATGATCTACTATTGAGCTGATATTAGTCAAAGGTTTTGTCCAGGGGTCAGATGAATAGTTTTTGATGTGAATTAGCATAATGTTGAATGCAATACCTGCAAAATAAAGCGGACCCTTTAAACAAGCAGATGTTACTTTTAAGACATTTATTACAATGCATTTAGCCGCTGCTCATAATAACAGCTGCTGCCACAGTAGCAACGTGCTGAACTGTAAAATTTTTGTATCGTCTCTGAATATTCAGAATCACTTAAAATAACATTCATCCTCTTATAAAAAAATGTCCTGTTTATACTTTAAGTCGATGCTCTTCATAACACTAACTTCTCATCGGTTGTACCAATGTTGGTAGAGATTCTATTTATAAACATAATTAAAGGCCAGATTTTATACACTTTAAATGTTTTTAAACTATATTAATATACAAGTATATACAGTCCCAACCAGATATGTAGCTACTCTGTATAAAAAGATACATAACCATTTTTTGACATTAAAGCAGGTCAATAACTTCCAAATTAGAATAACTGAAATAATTTTGTTTTACTAATTTCCAGATTATTGAAATTGTGTTTTTTCTGGGTGTTTTTTTATTTATTTTTTTACTTTGTTCAAGTCAGAGGTTTATGTAGATTTCCCTGGTATTTGGTACAGTTTTCTTTTACCACAAATAAGTTGTCTCAAACATTTTGGGTGACTTATGATGGGATTAAAATCAGGGGTGTAAAATGGCTGCTTCAGAATATTGACATGATCACTTCATAACTAGTATTGTAAATGTTACCAAATGTGTAAACCAGACAGGACAGGCCTTTCTCTCCCTGGTATTTTGACAAATTTCCCTTCATTTGTCCACAACTTCACACCAGGTTTTAGCTGTTGTCCTAAAATACATGTCTCATTTTTACTCAATCTTGTGACACTTCCAAAGCCATGACTTAATTTCTCAAATTGTTTAAAGGCATATTATTCTATGTGAACTACTGATTTTGATAAAAGCAACAAGTAAAACATAAATGTTCTTTTAGCTGACTTATGTTGGCACAAAACAGTTATGTCTTTTTATACAGTGTATGTAAATAACTAATTTCAACTGTATTATTTGTATTATTGTCATTATTGTGCTTCACTGTTATAAAATATTTTCTTTTCCTCTGTAGTTGATCAACTTCATATAGATCTTCCGAATTTGTTTCATTTTTCTTTCATGCACATTTGAACGAAGACAAGAACGGTTCTTGTTTTCTTTTCAAATCTTTTGATCAGGTTAAATGTTTCTCCAGTAAACTTGAAACAGGAACCATCCAACCAACACGGCGTCATTGCAGTCGGACCTCATATGAGGTTGGCCAAGCTGGAGGCCGTCTCCCTGCGAGCGTGGCGGTCCATGTGTCCGGACACGGTGAACACATTCAGAACCCGGTCCACAAGTCTCCGTCCGTGTCTCGTCCTCCCCAGCAGGACAGCCACCACCGTGTACATCCCAACGCCCAGGACGGCGACTCCTCCACCCGCCAGCAGAACCACTCCAGAGATGTACATGTCATTGAGGGCTTGGCCCGGCTTGGGCATATGGTGAACCAGCGCCAAATGCAGGAGAACCCCTCCGCAAATCAACAGCGACATCCCCGTGATCAGAACCACCAAGATGTCGGACAAGCCGCCGCTCTTCAGCATGTCTATCTGGTGTCGACTCCGGACGCAGTTCATGTCCTGCACGGCTGAGCTGAGCAGCTGCTTGAGCAGGACCCCCAGGGCCAGCAGGCACAGGGCCGTGCCTGCGCCGAGCCGCCATTCGCTCGATACGCTGGTGGTGGTGGAGAGAAGGCCGACGCCTCCGAGTCCGCAGCCCAGGATTAGGAGCACCGAGACACAGTAGCAAAGTAAAGACCGCCCAGGGTCTCTGAACCACCACAGCTCCACCTGCTCCTCAAGGATGCTGTGCTGAATTTGGGCCGGGTCCGCCGGACCGTTGAGGCCCAGATCTGGGCTTCTGTCTTCATTCAGAGGGGGGAAGTTGTCCAGCTCTGGCATCCTGCTGCCCACTCCCAACCTGCTGAATATGGACGACGGCAGAATCCACCAATGACCTTGGTCTTTAGTCAGATCTCTCGATGACGAAAACAAAAGACGATTCCAGATGATTTAAATAAAATATTCATAATTCTAACTGTGGAAATTTAAAACGCGACAGGATTTGTAAGCCTCCTCTAAGCCCAGTGTATTTGGATCTTATCGGCACCGGTGTGTACAAAAAGGTCCCAGAAAGTCATCTTAGGTCTGTTGCCTCTGTGTGAATGAAAATCTTTATAGCCCACAGCCAGTGGATACAAATTGTCCTTTACTGCATCAATATTCAAAGCAAAGAATCCGGGCAGCAGCAGCAGAATTGTTAGTTTGTCCCTCCACGGCGGCAGCAGTCACCTGGAAGATAAGACAGACATATATTCAGTAGTGTGTGGGGTTTATTTTCTCATGGGTGTCCTCTCTGCCACTGATTCTGAGATCTGTGGCAAGCAAGCTGCAGTGACTGACTGGGTACATTTATTCTGTTCCTAACCAGACAATAAATCACTGCACAGAAATAGATCCAGTGCTCCTCCATCTTTCTTCCCCACCAAGCCCATGCAGAGAGGCACTTTACTAAAATGCCTAAATGTGCACAAAATCTTAAATCGGGTTAAATTTTGAAGTATTAAAGCATCACAGAAAAAAACAACACTTCGTAAAAGTGTCTGGTCGGCACATGATATAAAATCTTGATCTTTTTATGCTGAGTAAAGAAAAAACTTTCAGCCTCATTCCTTTGCAGATTGTAAAATTGTGGATTTTTTTAATGAAACAAATGAAACAGATCAACAGTGTTTAAATTAAATATTTTGCACACTGCATGATTAATATCTCACATTTGGTCAGTTTCTCTCCCAACACACTGGCACCTCTGAGTTAAAGATCAGTAAAAGTTTTCTCCAGATTCTCAATCACATCTTCCACCATACATTACAGTGAACAAAAGGCTCATCTCATATTTATTGTTTGATTTTTGTTTTATTGAGGGATTATGACAGAAAAAGTTTTCTGTCTAACAACCATATATTGGTTGTTAGTTGTTACTTGTACAGTGAGTTGGATATATCATCCTGCTCACTCTACAAGGTGTTAGGACCTTGTACAGTGGTCATAATGTTACAGGTCATAACATTATGACATGATTCTTGTGCAGTTTTTCTGAACAGGACTTTTTCAAACTTCCTGTTCAGACTGTGTAAAAAAAAAGGAAAAACAAACTTGTGCTGACTCCAGCAACCTTTTCTATTTCTCATTATCACTTTGGTAATGAGCTGCCACCACAGCGGCGGCTCGGTATAAAGAAGGATCAGCTTCCTATGGAATAAACAATTTGCGTTTAAAGACACGGATGAAATTCTGGAGCGAATACATAAACTACTTTTTACGACAGTTTTTTTATTTTTTTCAAACACAAACTCATGCAAGAATATCAGCTGAGTCTTAATATCTTATATGCATTGCCGATGCCTTATGAGGGATTAGATTATCATCCTTATATATGGCCCAATACTTTCAATCCCATTTTCTCTCCTTCTATAGTCATTTCCCCGATGCTCAGCAAATTCTGCCTCTGTGAAGTTATTTGTAACCTTACCCAAGCCCCTTATCAAAATCATGTTAACACAAACATTGCACACTGGAAGACTAAACAGCCACAAGGTTATGGCAGTCAACATCTTGCCTTTAAAAACCTGTCAGCGGCTCTGTTTCCATCAAAGTCAGTAGTGCGCAGCATGGCTCTGTGCGCGCCGACGTAAGCTGACAGGAGTTACAGCTTGTCCTCGCCAGTTGTTGATCTCGCAAACACAAATGTCGCTCCGACAAACACAAATCTATAACAGTCTGAGTAAACAAAACATGATCTTGCATTCAGTTTTAAGATTGGAGTTGTTTTGTTTGTTTGTTTTACCTACTCCATCTTTGGGAGCCATATTGGAACCAAACATATTTCTTTTCTGACTTTTTTGGGGGGGAGAATTGTTTACAAAACACGCCCAAAATGCTAAATGCGAGATCAGACAGGTGTTGCATTGCGCTGATGCAGAGAAATAGCAACCTGACACGGGGAGGTATAGGGTGCATAACCAAGGTGTGAAATGAAGAGTGAGGTAATTACAGCAGAGCAGGGGGGTGGGAGGTGTTTATTGGCAACAAGCTGTCCTGGAAGCTCTTCGCATCCTGTGTCTGATGAATAATTAGGCCAAAAACACACGCATGCCTGGTGAGTGTTTATATCTGCCAACAGTTGTAAATGAATAGCGAAAGGTGACAATATGAACGTAGCGTCGCTTTATCACTTTTATGGTGTGACTGCATTGTGTTAGTCAAAGAAAGACATAAATGAAGATACATTTAGCGTGCAAGTCATGTGTGTGAGAGTGTTTGTGAGTCACTAATTAATCCCAGCTGGCTTCAGCTCAGTGTCAGTGACAGGTAAGGCCACAGAAATAGCTCAGTAATTGAGTTGTATGTGTGCGTGTTTTTCTTAGTGTCTGAAAGGTTGAGCCACCCAAGAAGTAAAGCTGAGAAGAACCATCTTTTATACTGAAGCACCATCTACAGCTAGCTTTTACTGAGCCTCCTTGATTTATGCTGCATCGTTTCATGAAATATTGTTTTTATTTCCTTCAACAGCCCCGAGAAACATAAAGCAGAGAAGCCACCAGATGATTGAACCAGAGGCAATGGTATGCAACAAAGATCATAAGATAAAATCGAAGCCTTAATGACACAACTATATCTTACTTGTGTTGTGTTGGCCACAGTCTCTTCACCACAGACACACAGAGAGGCGCAACCGCTGGGCTCTGTCTGCTCTTCTGCTTTTATCCATTATGTGACCTCTAAACTCTGTCATATCAGCTGTGTCAGATTGGTGTCATAAATATCAGTAGAAAAGCACTGACTCACTGCTTCACTGGCCTACTTTAATGAAGCTGAGAGCTGATACAGGGAAGCAAAAAAGTGATAAACTATTGGACCTCGACGTCCAAACATGTCTGTGCTGGACTCATTTGAGCATTACTACAAGGAGATGATATTTTTTGTTTAGCTCATTCTAGGCTTCAGAAGAGTAATAGGCACATCTGATAAGAGCTTATAATATGGTGAGGAAAGGAGGAAGAAATCTCCTGTGAACCAAAATAACCTGCAAAGCAAAGCCAAACAAGCAGTCTGTCTCTGTATGTCAAACTGTATAAGTGTATTATTACCTTTTGCCAAATGACGTTTTACAGATAATCTTCAGTTATATGACTGTTTTATTACCATCAGATATAATAAAATGGATGTGGCCAGATTCTTGATCTGTTTGTCATTTCTTATATTGCAAAGATTTTACCTAATATTGTGACTATGATGACACAGATAACGTGTCCAGGGTGTACCCCGCCTACCGCCCGGAACGCCAGCTGGAGATAGGCACCAGCAACTCCCGACTCCACTAAGGGACAAGGGTGCAAGAAAATGGATGGATGGATGGATGACACAGATAAATGTAGATTATTTTAAATGCATTTCACAAAATGACTGATGCAAAAGACACCTTAATGTTTAAAGTGAGAACTTCACATCTTGGTATTTATTTGTTTCTTTCAGTTCACAGCATTTCAGCTATTCATTTGTTTTGTTGTTGCTAAGAACTAACAACTCAAACAGTATGACTATAGGGAAAATGCCATCATATTTTGAACTTAGGACTTAAATCATATGTGTAGGATGAGCACACATAACGCATGTGTGCAACCAATACTTCTAAAAAGGAAATTAAATTCTTTCACCTACAAAAAATTTGCTGTCCCAAATGTGTTGAATATGTTGAAGCGAGCTCTTCCACTTTTCTAGAGGCTGTGCTACACCAGAAAAGTACCTGAAATTATTGAAAGTAAATGGGGGAAGAGACTGGACTTTTCCTCATCCTTTAAAAAAAAACAGTCTATTTGAACTGTGTTTCCTCCTGAACAAGCCGTTCCACCTCCTGTCTGTATACAGACTGATCACTGTCCTGGTCAGACCAGAAGCAGCAGTGACATCTGAAAGTTTCACAGATGGTTCCATTGAGGAGCAACCATTTGTGTAGAGAGAGAAAGGCATAGGGAGAGAACGCATCCCTGAGGGACACCGTTGCTGCTTCTGGTTTTGAGACATTCGTTGCTGAGTCTTACACAGAATCAGGAGAGCTTATGCTTGAAGAAAAAACCTTCAACTCCCTTCAGGGATAATGATTTCCCACCATAGACAGATAGCAATAACTGTAAGTATATTTTGTCCACATAAAGTAACAATGCTAGTTAGAATGGGAGAAGAAATTGCAACATCTATCTTATGTCTCACTATTAAGCCTTAAAGATAGTACTCTTTAGACAAGATTTCTAATGGCCTCCTTCCCTTCACTCAACAAAGTATCATTCAAATGTTTCTCTTTAGAAATGTGGGCCTTAGTATTTTGTGTTAAGCATTTTTGCTCAACATCAGTATTTCCAATGTAATGTCATCATTTTTGGCAGCTTTGGCTCCATATTCAGTTGCCTTGCACTGATTCCTTACTTAAACTATCACTAACTGCTGTCTTTTACTCCCTGACGTACCTTTAAAAACCAGTAGAAAACTGCACACCTCAAAACTTGTGATTAAATGACTGATGCTAAAAGATACATTTTTAAAAATGTTTGTCTCTTAGCTGACATGAATAATAAATGTGTTCCAGACGCTTCAGTATAAACTGAAGTGAAAAAAATCAGATAGACATTAATACTCCTAACAGTCTTTGTTATGCTAATTCACAGAGAGTGAAGATGACAACTCTCTAAAGACATTGTAACTGTAAACCCTGGACACAGAGTATCATTCTGTCTCCTTTTCTCTGCTTCCCCTCTATGTTTCCAGCCTACTAGGTCATCAGAGGAGCTGTGCCTCAGAGTAAAACACTGTATACTGCACTCCAATTACCTGGGAAGCTTTGGGATGCCGGTATTCCCCTCTCTGTTATGTTGGCCAGCTGGATTCATTTCACTGGCTATTAGTACTTCATTTATTGTGGAACGTGGCTCTCTTAAAATTGGTTGCCTGGTATTGTATGCTCATCCGAGTCCTGATCATCTGCAGAAAAATGTAAAAAAAAACAGGATCCAAAAAGGCAAAGTTTGGCATCGGGCAAATGAATCTGATAACGCTCCTGTGCAAAGTTAATACCCATGAAATTAATGTATTGCATACATGAATGTCGCAGGTAACAGGAGGGAAAAGCACACCCACAGCGTGTGAAGTCCCACAAGATTTCTTTCTTCTGGTTTCCTCAGGTGAAACAAATTATTGACTCAGTTCTCTCAGTCCGTTTCCATTTGGTGCTCGCTTCTATCGAAAATTAGTGTTCAGAGTCTGTATGTCATAGAAAAATGGTTTTCCTCCTGTATCTTTGGTTTCCTCATCAAGTATTTTGATGACACCTTGCCCAGACAAAAAAAAAAAAGCTAGAGCAAGATTTTTCTGTCAAACGCCCAAAGTAAAAACACACCAAGGGGAAAACATGAGCCGAACTTCCCCGCCGCGCGCGATTTTATCTGAGAGCATCGACTACAGCTCATGGGGAGTCCACAGGAGTTTGTGTGATGTGTTGCCGTGGTGACAGTGTGATGCTTCCTGTTTCTTTTCTTTACGCTCACTCTCACTCCAACCCCCGTCCCTCTCCTTTACTCAGGCGTTGAATCTCTTGGCGTCCCCACGGGCGAAGAGAAGGGTCAGGGTTGGCTCCATCTGTCTATGTGATGGGCACTGGTGCCAAGCGCCACAGGGGCTGGAGGGAGAGGAGAGCAGGCTCGTGCGGAGTGGTAGGGTAACGGATGTTTCTGAGCTGTCATGTGGGACTTCAAATGGGGGATAAGGCTGGGAAGTGGATTGAGGCTGAGGGGGAGGAATAGGTGCAAAGCGGTTTGAGAAGAAGGGGCTAAGGATGAAGGGAATTGCCCGGGGCTAAGGACACTGCTTTTCTTGGTGGATTCTGTTGTTGTTGGCCAAGAGGAATGTTGCTGAATAGGTCTTTATGTAGACAAGCTGGATTTTTCTTTTTTTCTCTCTCTCTCTCTTCCGATACAATGGACAGGCGAGGACCTTGGGGAGCCTCACTGTCCGGAAACGGTGCAGAGACAATAGCCGAGTCAGTGTCACTGTCCTCTCTGTCAGGGATCACAAAGGAAAACCTAAGAGGCAGAAAGACAGAAATACTTTTAACCAAAACAGCACATTCTGTTCTGTAGCTGCCTCTAAGGTTCTCTGTAACATCTTATCTGCAGTAGAAGGTGTACATACTGACATGATACAAACTGACATGATTGTAATTGTCACACAAATCGTTTTAGAAAGTTTTCTGTCTTAAATGTCACATCTATCATGAGTTCTTCATCTGGGAATTCAAAAACCTGGTTGCATAAGTGCGAACACCCTTAAACTAATACTTTGATAAAAAACCAACAAAAGTTTGAACATGGGAGACAACTCAGCATAATCTGAAGAAAAGTTGAAAAACCCTTAGAAGGTTTGACAGCTACTGATCATTAAAACTCTAAAAGTAATTTGTAAGCTTGCAAGACAATAATTATATATAATGCAAGTCATATAGTGGAGTATTTGGGATGTAAAAGGGTTTTCTGTCATGAGATCTATGATTATTAAAATACAATACTTTTGAATAAAGTATTGAATAATTTGAATAATTTGAATAAGTCTGTCTAGCGAAGTGCCATCCATTCCCTCTAGTGGTTTACGGTTTCACTATGAACATGGACATGTGTTACTCATGAAATCCTTATGTAGCTATGCTTAAGACTTATTTTGATGTTGTTTTTGATTCTATGTTTCTACATTTAAATAGTTGGCCATAAAGCCAATGCTTTTATCAATTCAGGTTTGAAGCATCTAACTATCCTCTCTCCAACTATAAACACATCTGGGCAGTAAAAGACTTCAGTGACAGTAGTAGAAAACAAAGAGGCACATCACAAATCCAGTTCCAGTGTATTTTGTCCCACTTCTTTAATAAACTTTACGGAAAAATATCTTAACTTTTAGAATGGATGCTGTTAAATTTGAGCTCTTGCAGGGATGCAGGTCCTAATAGGTGAGTGATACTTTAACCCATTATATTGTGCTATAAGTTCAAATGTTTTTTTTTCTTTTTGGTTTAACACCAGATGTGTATGCCCATCAATCTCAGTTGCACTTTAAAGCCAGTTGTTCGAATTTCAGAAAATTATCACCATTTTATGTTTCATGGAACAATTTAATAGGGCTAACTATATGATTATAGACTTTTATAAAATTTAATTAGACTTTAAACTTCCGATTTAGACAATTGTCCCAGCCAGATTAATTGAGACATTTACTGACTAAGACATTATCTCAGTTCGTTAAAAACAGCCTCTAAGCAGCCCAGAAAGCTGATAACTTTTTCCCACTGACACACTATCATTCAAGCACAAACACACACATGCACAGACACACATTTTTGTGGCTATCTTTGTGGGGACTTTCCATTGACTTCCATTCATTTTTACAGCCTAAACCTTATCACTTCTCCTAGCCCTAACCCTAACCATTACATACCTAACCCTAACCCTACCCAAAACTCAACTCACACTTCAGTCCTAAACCTGGTCCAAAAACAGCGTTTCCCCTTGTGGGGACCAGGCTTCGGTCGACACGGGGAGCAGTGGGTCCCCACAACGTATTATATGTCAGGACCATGGTCCCCACAAGGTATTACAAATGCACACACACACACATTTATCTCCGTCTTTTTCCCTCTCCTACACCTACTTATCTGGCATAAAGCTGCAGCTTAAGGCACCTTGCTCCTATGCTCCTGTGTCTCACCACCAGGCCTCCTCTCAGTGGCTACTCTGTGTTTCTCGTTTGTGCTGCCTGTTGGATTTTTGGTGCTGCAGACAAGGTGAGTAGATGGGGGAGGTAAGATTGCCTGCCACTGCCACAGATCCTCATCTGGATCCAAGTAAGAGATTGTCTGACTCAAATGCCCTTGTGGAATAATATATGCTAACATAAACAACCGTTTTCCTGTGTCAACATTATCTATTCTACCTCAGTAAGGTCTTACAGAAATGAATGTCACCAGTTAAAGCCTAGATCTTAAAAAAGGTAAGACTGTTTATATCCATTTGTATCAGTTTAACGTAAGAAGACTGTCAGTTTCTGTTGATGAAGATAAAGTCCAACACTATCTGATTCAACATAGAGCTGGTTGGAGGTCATGTCATACATTCTGTGTACATTTTTTTTTTCAAGGCCAAAGAAGATGCCATCAGGCATAAGGTAAAGTACAGCAAGGATCAGTCAATCACAAAGATATGCACAGAGGCAGACACTCAGGCACACCCTGACTTCACAATAAACAGGCCAAATATGTTTTGAGGCAGAGGGAGGAGATGTGTGTAGATACTCCCTGGTAGCCCCATCCTCCCCACTCTTTCTTTGCACATTGACAGGAGGCTGTTAAGTGCATAATGCACATTTTTGTTTTCCTGTCAAAACAGCATAAGCAAAACTTTATATGTTTAGCTTTTATGACAGCAAATTGTGCCTATTAAGAATTAAAAGCAACACTGCGCTTTTGTTCTTTTCACAATAACACCCAGTGTGGATGAATCCATTAACATTTCCAGCCTTTCATTTTGTACCTGTATCTGAGTCAATGCGTACCTATGTACTTAACCATTGCATAATCAGTTTATTTGTCTTGATAGGTAGGTATGGTGATTCACTGAAGAGATAAATAATCAGGGGCATTAGGTGGTTCAGTTGGCAAAGCATGAACACCTTGTGCAGAGGCTACAGTCCTTGACGCCGTTGTCCTGGGTTCGATTCCGGGTCTCAGACCGTTTGCTGCATGTGTTCCTCTGCTCTCTCCACTCTATTTACTATTCAATAAATGACACTAGTGTCAAAATGACACTTAATTAAATATTTTTTTGACACTAGTGTCAAAATGACACTAGTGTCAAAAAAAGATTTAATTTCATAAAAAAGGTTTAATCTGGTTAAGAATTTAATCTTTTGTATATAATTTACTGAGTATTTGATATTAGACCCAATGTCCATTTACTGTGGTTTTAATCCCTGTTTGGATCAGTTGAGTCTTATCAAATATGAGATTAGGAGCCCTGATCAACCCAAAATAACTTTGGATGACTTCCTGCAGACAGATATAATTCATATGGGTCATGTAACCCCATTTCCTAGCACTAGCATGTGACCAGATTATTAAATAGTACTTTATATCATAGATAATCAAAGATGATATGGAGTATCCTTAAGGCTGGTACAGATTGGTGCACAGCTGGTACATTATACAGCTGGTATCCAGAACAATTCTGGGTACAAAATGATCAAAACCGTAAAAGTACGGACTTGCAAATTAACTAAATGACCAGGAGTTTTATCCCCCAAACCATAAATACACTTAAACAACTGATAATCATAAAGTTGGATTTAGTGGTTGGTCTTGGATATTTGAACAGAAGAAGCTGCAGGTTGTAACAGTGGCAATGTGACCGACATATAATTAGGAAAAAGACTCTTTTTAAACCGACCCAATGGGTGTCTCAGTTATTCTCAATTAAAAAGAAATATCTAAAAGATTAAAAAAAAACGCAGGCCAGCCAGTTGCTCCCTATGGTCGTGCACAGCTGTGAATATTAGAACAGCAATAAATTCACCAATTAACATGCAAGTCTCCTTCTGCCACTTTGCTGCTGATTATGGGTGAAAGACTGCTTTTTACCTAATATCACCTAGCATTGCTTTTTAAAATTAACTTCTGCACGCTCAAAGATTTCAAGATGATATAGGAGATGATTGTAGATTTCTAGTGGAACTGCTTGGAGCAAGAAGCTGCATATCTTCTATAAATCTCCTGTGAATTCTCCTGCCATTATCTGTTGGGGTAAGAGCTTCAAATGGGTAAATGAGGTGATAAAGAATCCTGGTTTTGTTCCGGACACTACTGTAGAACCTCAGGAGAGTACTTCATAAAATGAAGAACATTAGGAAACACCCTTATGAGCCTGTTTATCACAATGATATACAATAACTGAGTGTCTTCAGTCAGAAGCTTCTAATGTACCTCTGTAACACAGCCTTCTGCTGGAGCTCCTTTGTTAACTGGATTATTCTACTGTTAATGGATATTCTTCAAAAACAGCACAGTCTGAACTTTTAAAACTGTATATTATTTCATATAAAATCCAAAAAAATTACTTATAGCTTTTTCTGGGATCTGGATGAAGTTATGCTGGCACAAGCAAGATAACTGCAGTATAAAAATCTGTCAAAATTGGACTGATATTATTTAAACTGACTAAGTTCTTTAATTAACATGCAGTTTTGATTTTTAAAAGGGAGAAAATGGGAATTATCCTTGGAGAAATCATTTTCTGTCATCATCATTGCACCCTAATACTGACATTGTTGGCAAGAGAAACTGGATAACAGAACTATTAGTGACACTCATTTATAAATCACATGTTTATTGAAAAGTTGTAAGCTTGTTCAAATGTTGGAAAAAGGAAGCAAGTAAGATAGGAGGCAGTGCAAACATATGGAAGAAAGTGCTCTTGTCAGACGGGACCAAAGTTAAGCTTTGTGGTTTAAATACAAAGTGTATGGTATATATATGTTATAGTAAAAAATAAAAACATATATAAAAAAGAAAACAATGAACACATCATCCTTGCAATGAAACATGGTAGCAATATCATCATGTGGCCATCCTTTTCACTGCAGCAGGGTAACTTACAAATTGCAGACAGTGTGAATTGTTTATATTCTTTCTTGCTAAGGCTTTAATTTTGAAATGATTCACTATGCCTAAAATTAGGCAGCCATTTTATCTATCCAAACAAATAATGTTATAAGTGTTTTCTGGGTGGTTCAAGGGTAACAAAATGCTGACAATGCATTACTGTTGGACCAAATTTAGGAGAAAATCTCTAAAAAATAAGTCACTGTAGTCTTTTGCAGGAATGTGTGAAACTGATTATGTTTATTAGTGGCCTTGTAATGTGCCCAGGGACAGAAGTGAGCACAATCAATACGACTGCTGTTGCCCACACCCTACATGCTAGACTGTGTGCACGTGCAAAAAAATCCCTAGAGAATACCTCACTTTATGATCTCCCCTTTACTGTATGCGATGTCCATCTCTTACACACATACACAAATTTTGGTCTTGTAATTTCAACACGCACTCATTTACTGACTCACTTTATTTTTTATTCTCCACTTCTTTCCTCCTGCTCTTCTTATTGACTTCAGGCTGTTTCTTAATGAGGTCTATCACATGTTGTTTTCGTCCCGACTTGTGTTTTAAGCATTACACTTCACCTTAAAAGCACTGAGGAGTGTTTTCAGAAGACTGAGGGGGACTGCGTGCATGTAAAGCCTATTTCATATGCCCTGGTCATGATTAATCCACCATCAACATTATGAGCGATCTATAATAGCAGCCCATTGGGGGTCATGCCCGTGCAACCATGTATCGACCTGTTCCAATTGCAATATTGAATACAGCTTCAACAACACTTCCTTTATGTGTGTTTTTATGGATTTTCCACAATGCAGCAAAACTGATATGACAGTAGCCTTGTGAACTGATGAGATACAATGTATTTCAGCGTTACAATAAGCACTCTGAGACTGCAGGCCTTGCCAGTGCAAAGGTTAGGGTGTGTTTCTTTACTGACTTGTTTTACACCCTTGTTTTGATGGAACAGAACAGCCGTTTATTAAAAGAAGGCAGAGGTATAACACTTAAGATGGAAGAGGACCGCCATCCAGATTAGTAAAATATTAGAATGTTTGTATTGTGCATATTTATTCCTGTCAGACAAATGACCCACAAAGTAAAAACTTTATGTAACAATGTTATATTAACGTTTTGTGATGCATGATTAGAAGGCACATCATAATGGTTATTGCTGAGTTGTTGTTTTTTTACACTGCTAAGCACTTTAAAGATCATACAATAAGCTCTAACTAAATCCTATTTGAAACGAATAATTTCCTTTCAAAATAAACATAAAAAACGAAAAGGACAGATAGATTACACACAAAACGCACAAAAGACAAAAGGGCTAAGTTTATTTTCTAAATAATTAGGTAACTAATAAAGCCTATACACAAAATTAAAACCTTCAAAAAGCATTCTAATGTGATAGTAAAAAACTTACATCAAAGTTTAAATCAGTCAAATTAAATAAGTTTGATTTAGAAAGGAAAAAAAGTTAGACCCTAACAGCTCAGCTCCATTCTTTAGAGATGCTGGATTATTAAACGAGTCTTACCTGCGCACTTGGTTTGTCAGTCTGATGTCTTCCTTTCTGAGCCGTGAAGGTCCTTTTCTTAATATTCAGCCATGCGGGGGCTACGTAAAGTCCCGCCGCTGTCTCTCGCTGAGCACCTTCAGCCTTTTGGACCAGCAGGTTCCGGTCCTTGCGGCTTTAGCGCCCGTCTCGCTGTCCGTCCGCAGACTCGGCGTCTCTCCTTCGCCTGCTCGCCGCATCGACGGACGGACTTCCCTCGTTTAATGCAGGTGTGGCGGCGCGCGGCGGCGGGACGCTGCTGGGCGGAGACAGAGAGGAAGAGGCGGCCAATCAACGGACGCACCGCCGCGGGTCGTATCGGGGAGACCCGCACGTGACGGGAGCCAATAACGTATAAAACCCCGAGGGGAGGCAGATTTATTGAACAGAAGTCATTTTAACAACTCCAGACCATCTGTGATAGATAAGTCAGCCAATAGAATGGAATGGAAATATCCTTTATTACCCCCTCAGGTGTAACAGCACCTGTGGAATAATAAAGTGGAATCAATAATTTCTGGACACTGACTGGATATGCAAGACCTCCAAGTAGTTGCTCGGGTATTTCGTCTTTTAAGAAACGTTAATTCAAATACAGAAGCATTCATCAATATGTTTCAGTCTTTGTGTTTTCAGGTATTTTAGACAACTTAGGATTTGGGGCAAGCCATTAAAATTCTATGATGAGCTTAGGCTATTTATAAATTATTTATACAGTTAAATTATTAACTGTATAGATACAGTTAATAATAACCAAATAACCATTATAACCAAATATAT